>JAEIIJ010011378.1:0-26798 GCA_018904815.1 Drosophila ogumai | reverse complement strand
AAGGCGACCCGAACGCTGCTTCGGCAGCCTTCGGCAGCACCTTCGGCTCCGTTGCAACCGTGGCTGTGGCTGTTCACCCAATTAGAAAAATCGTGTAAACTTATTTAAAAAGTAAAATTTGATTAACAATTTGTGTTTATTAGATAGCTTGAGAATGTATACGGTAAAATAAATTAAAAAGAATACGTATATATTTGTGTAAAATACCGACTAACTATCGCGATACTTTGCCGATATTTAATTAAATTAAATTAAATTTAAAAATTGGAATATGGCTACATGGCTAAAATAAATAATTAATACCATTCACCTGAGGAACGAATTCTTTAAATATATTTTAACAATGTTTAAGCACTACCATGCGTCTTTTAATTTCATTAATATATGTATTCAAAAGAGTACTTTTATTGAGTTTAAAAATCATTTCCTCAAATTCAATACTGTAAAACACGGAAAATGGAGACAACGACAAAATGCACAGTTCTTTGTAATAATTAAAACCTGTAATTAAGAGCTGCATTCACAGGCGACCACCTGTTGAACGCATTGTTCGACGATTTTGAAAAGAATCTCTGAGGTTTTCTCGCTACTAAAAGGCCTGTCGATTGGCGGTACATGAACGAACAGACTCCGTTTGGTGTCCATGTCCAGAGACTTTAGATAGATGTACCCGCAGAGGAAATCCCCTACGTTTTTGGAGGCCTTTGTGGCGCTCGGTGTCTTTGGGTTATCATTATGGGAGCTGGTGGGATTAGCGGGAGCCACACACGCGTCGCATGTTGCATTTACGGTCGCCACAATCTTATCCACATCAAGGCCACAGCGCAATACGTTCGCGCGGCCATTACGCTGGAGTTCACAGCTGCCGTTGGGCAAATAATTGCCGGAGTTGTCCGGCCTTCTGAACTTGTGGTTGTACGCCAATTTCTCCACGTAAACGCACTTGGCAATGCCCGAAACGCCAACATGTATAACCAGCTGTGGAGGGCGAGAATGATATCATCACGATGGCTATTTACGGTTCAATTGAAATGAATTCTCACATATGGCTCGCGGCTCCATATCTCCGTCACAGCATCGTCCACGGCCGAGTACTCGACGGGAACCAAGCGCTTCTCCAGATCGTAGTCCACGCCATTGTAGCTCAAGACCTCCGGCAGGAGCTTCACAGCCTCCCAGCTGGCGTTGATGGATTCGTGTCCCACAAATGGTCCGAATCCGGAGATGACAATGAGCTTTCGATCCGCAGAGGCCATAACAAATAACAAACCCGCCCACGCAAATGTAATGACTAAATTACCATATGTTTTTAGATGACATGCACACAGAACCTGGATTGTATGAAACTTCTAAGCCAATCAAACGGTATTTTTTTTCCGATTTTTGGGAACGTTGGTTGAGTAATCTCAAAGAGATACTTAAACTTACAAATCAACTAGTTTTTTAAATCATTTTTATATGCTTTTTCCAAAAAACATTTGAATTGTTCACTCTCCTATTTTACATCGATAGCTGTGCTATCGCTATCGCTGCCAAAACTATCGAATCCCAAATCACAACTTTTGCTCAGCTCAAATGTAACGACAACAACAAAGAAAAACACATACATTCCAAACCAAAATCCGTGCAGATGCGCCAGCAACGCGCCATTATCGAACGAGACTCGAAAAAGCGGCAGTACCGAACCAGAACCAATCTGAGGAATTAGGTGAGCATTTGTGGTTAATCTAATCTCGCGGTGGCCGCTTTGTTAAGGCGCTACGCTGGCAGCGACGCCGGCAGAGCCAACGCACACAGGTGAACTTTGCACATTAACTATTTATTAACCTCTCGAGCAGGGTGCGCCGGCGGAAGAACGGAAGCGGTGAAAGGAAGACAAGGGGCACGACGAGCAGTTGTCACTTTTCACACACGCACTCCACCTTCACCACCACCACCACCACCGTCGACCACAAACCACTGTCCAGTTGCCATCATGCTGTCGCGGCTGCAGGACTTCTTGTCACGCCACCGGCGAAAGTTCATCGTGACCGGCGTGCTGGTGGGTGGTACCATCTTTGCGGCAAGATACGCCCAGCGCCGCCTGGTGGAGTTCCAGGAGAAGCAGGCCCGCGAGTTCTTTGAGCGGACACGGCGCATGCATCATTTTGAGTCCACGGAGAAGACCTGCAACCAGGTGATACTCGGAATGGGCGAGGAGATGTGCCAGGCGGTGCTGAGGGAGTGCAGCACGGACGAGCTGCTCGAGCAGTTGCGCCAGAACCCGAAGAACAAGCTGGAGCTGTGGGAGGACATGAAGATCGTGTCGTTCACCCGGCTGGCCACCTACGTGTACGCCTCCTCCATGCTGGTGATCGCTCTGCGCGTGCAGCTGAACCTGCTGGGCGGCTACATCTACCGGGACATTATGACGGAGCAGAAACAGATCACGGACGAGCTGAAGCAGCAGTATCTCTCGCTCATCCGGCACTTTATCACCGAGTCGGGGATCCGGGATCTAGCGCGATACATACGCACCCAGGTGATTGCCGTCACAAAGTCCATGCCGCTGACGCAGCAGCTTTCGCTGAACGACATGGAGCAGCTGTTCTGGTCGCTTCAGATGTCCATTAGTGCGGACACGCGACGAGATCCGAATTCGCGGATGAGCAAGTATCTGCTGCCCAGCCAGAACCCCAGCCACTCGCCGCTGCTGCAGCAGATGTACAACGAGACGCTGGACCTGCTGGAGAGCGAGGATGCCATCGGCGTGTGCTCGCACAACGTGAGCCGGGGCTTTGTGCTGGCCTGCGACGCCATTGCCGAGTCCATGGGCCAGACGCTCCAGCACCTGCCGCCGGGCGAGTTGGCCAAGCAGCAGGAGAGCCAACAGCCGCTGAAGTTTAATCAGCCAGGCAGCAGCACTAGCCCCCAGAACCTGGACAATCCCACGACGTCGACGGCAGCAGCGGCGGCGACGGCTGCGTCGGAGAACAACAACTTGCTGAACATCAACCGGGTGCTAATGGCGCTGGCCAAGCTCATTCCGATCATCAGCGGCATCACCTCTCGGGGCTTTGACAGCACGGCCCGACCCCATAACCTGCCCACCCAGCTGCTCACCTTCTACGTTGTCGCGGAGAAGACAAAGACGCTGGGGGCCAACGTCTACGAGACCTTTAGCTCCGCTTAGAAGCAACCGCTTGGATAATGCTCTATGGATTATGCATAGGCTAGGGACTAGGCTAAGACAATTGGAACATTATAGTTATTGTGTACATGTATATTTTTAATATGAACCCCAATCCTCTGAAGCGTTGTTTGTCTGTCTGCTTTACCATTACCCCACATCCCGTCTAAGTCTAGCTCATAAGAATATTTAAACGAAAGCGAATGTAAGGTATATTGTTTAAGCAGATTTATAAATGGCGTCCAAATGAGGAAACCTTTTAAGACAGGGACAAAACCAGAAGAGTAACGAAGGCCTTTTAAAATAAATGGAGTGTGTAATTTGTGCATAAGAACAAAGAATGAAAAGCTGCTTTTTGGTGGTTATTTGGTATACATAAAAATAATAATAAAAACCAATTATGTGTAAGCGCCATACAGATCCAAACTAAAAGCTTATTTCCATAAAGAATTTATGATAATGTGACACTTTCAGACTTAAGACTTAATGTACCTACTTAAAAATGGATTGTATAATAAATGATATATACATTTGAGTTGGCTAGCTACTTGTTTTTAATGCATTAGAAGTTTTCAACAATTTTTACGAGTAGTTTAAGTGGTTGAGAACTGTTTGTTAACAGAAAATAAGATTTGAACGAAAAGAAGGTAAAATACTTTGGCATCCTGGACTGTGGTCTTTAATATGTTAATTGTTATTTTTAGGAGTTTTAAAAAATAAAATAATTGGGTATCCTTGACTGGTCCTTGATGGTCTTTAATACATATATTAATTATTATATTTTTCAATTTAAGAAGCAATATAATAATTTTAATTTATTTTTCAAAGCTGCCTAAAAGTGTATAATTATTTGGTTAGCGTTCCTTACTTTTAAATTTAAATAAAAAACGAACCCCTTAAATCCGACTTAGCCTGGACACAAACCAAGCATAACGGCTGCCACAGCTATCAATGAAAAGGGGGTGGCAAAAAACCGCCCTGCGAGTTGATAAGACAGCTGTGTGTGCCTCTGCTTTTGTTTGTTTGCCATTTCTCTTGTTCTTGCCGCTCTCTCGCTTTCCCACTCTCCCAGCACTTGCGCAGAAATGCCGCCAAACACAAAGTGCTTAATATTATTACAAAATTGCAACATTTTAATCGAGCTTCAAGCCCCCTACAAATTATAAGTTAAAACCCAAAATAAAGTGTAAATGAAGTAAATGTTAATAATTTAACAGCTGCTTGTGGCAAAAAATAACGGCACTTTATTGTCGCTCTCTCCTATCCTGCCGCTCTCTCGCACTCCTTTTGGGTGCCCAGCTGTCTAGTAAAAGGAACACATTTACATTTCCCATTTTTGGGCGCAGTTGCAAAAGTTACGTGAAAAGGCGAAGGACAACAGTTACTACTTACAAAAACCGTGTGTGTGTTCGGAAAAATAATTGTAAAAAAAGAAAAGAATTCAATTGCAAACAACAAGGATTTTGGGCAAATTGGAAAAAGTGCAAATATGACAAAGGCTGCGAAATGTGTACAAATTAGCAAAGCCACGGAAAGAAGAAGAGCCTAAGGAAGAGGAGTGCAACAATAACAAAACACCAACAACAACAACAACAGACTTCATTGTGTAAGTGCATCACGTTTGCAAACCGTTTATTGACCGCGACTCTCGAGGGTTAAAAGCCTACTTAACCCATCAACTTTTGAGTAACGGGCCACGATTTTTATTGATTAAGACACAAAAAAAAAAAAAAAAAACCAAAAAGGAAGCCGAGAAGGACACACGTGTGAGAGGAGGACAGGCATAACAGCGGTAAAACGGTAACGGGACAGACACACAGACAGACGATTGCGTGCGTAAAAAGTGGGGGGTGGAGGGTTGGAAAAATGTGGGAACACAGGGAATGAAAATATGGAAATGCCACTCATCATATGAGGCCTAAAAATATGAACGATTTATTATTAGGAGTATTATTGGGACCACAAATGAACAGCTACCTAAGTAGCAAAGATATGGCCAGTACCAGGGAGTGACTCCTTCCAAAAAGGCGGCTGAGAATCCTAAGAAAAAAAAGCAGTACACTATAGGTTTATAGACCTAGGCTTATAATATTCGAGCAGAGTCCTTAAAAATATCACATTAATCTTAGCAGGATTAAACTTTATTGTTTAAAAACTGATTTAAATTTGATATTTGAATTTTTATTGACTTCAGAAACCACTAAAGATAAAAAATTCCCAAGCA
Organism: Drosophila ogumai; assembly: GCA_018904815.1. Taxonomy (NCBI): domain Eukaryota; kingdom Metazoa; phylum Arthropoda; class Insecta; order Diptera; family Drosophilidae; genus Drosophila; species Drosophila ogumai. The sequence goes on along the minus strand of JAEIIJ010011378.1, from coordinate 21,405 downwards.
AACAAAATTTAATATTTTATTAAAATGTAAAATACTATGTAATATTTATTTATTTTTAACAATATAACAATTTAAAGAAATTCCTTTCTGCCAGGATAATAAAATTTTAGCCAAGAAAGTCAAGTGCGGCAGCGTGAAGACAACAAAGAAATGACATTTCCCCCAACCAAAAGTCCATGTAGACTATCTGAGGAAAACAATGCATGCAAGTCAGGCAACCAACCAACCCAAGCTCTCTTCTGAACGACCTTTCCTCCCACCTCCCCTGCCACTATACGCTTTCCCAAGTGCTTTGAGCCCCTATATTGTATATATAGGCATATTGACATACTAAAGGCATAGATCAAGTGCTTTGACAAGAGGCCACAGCACCTAACTAAATATAAACACATAAATTAAGGAAGTGAAAGCTGAAGACACGATTTGAGTGTTGGGAAAAAGAGTGCGTCATGGAATTTCCAGGGAAAGCTAATTAAGTGGCGGATAAAATGGGAAAATTCTGGGATACAAAAAAAACTTGCAATGGTAATTTGAAGACTTAATTATGGGCTGCCCAATCGAGGACAGCTGTAATTACCATATTATCTTAATTAAAATTCGTTGTTAGAAGTTAAGGATTATGAATTTGGATTAAAAAATAACTAGTTATAAGAAGTGAGATTTTATATTTAATTTCTACATTTGAATTTTTAATAGTAAATATATAAAAATTAAATATATTTGCTAAATCCTTATCATACTGAAATATAAAAATATAATACATTTCCACCATATTTACCAAGTACTTTCATTTCCAATTAACTTTACTGATAAACCAACCTGATTTATGAATACAATCTAAGGCTAATTAGCATTGTATTAACTATAGATAACCTCGTTAAAAATATGTTAGTTATGCGGGAGCTTTCAGTAAAGAAACAGGTCGCTGATAGTTATTTAGTTGTGCTTATAAAACCGTGTGATAATCAATAGAGTGAAATGAAAAGGTGGACAAATAAACTCGTATAATGTTCCACTTTGTATCCTTGCTTGCAATGGAAACTAGGGAGTGCTTGTGGTCGTTATCCAGCGATGAATTTAACTCAACCCTTCCGGCCACTGGATGTCTTTGCATGTGGTTCTGTTTGCACACGCCACAAAAACCCATCCCATCTCGGTCGTCGTCGTCCTCGGTGTCCCCTCTTCATCGGAGTCCTACTTTTGCAACATGAATGAATGACTCTAACTACATTTCCCATGCAAGAGCCGAGGGATCCATGCTTGTCCGCTATCCCCACTCCTTAGTCCTGGCGCCTCCTGCTGTTTGCTTGTCAAAAACGTCAAAAGTGCGATAGTGAAGACCCCAATGAAGAACAGAATGGGTTACACTGGGGGAAAAATTCGATATAGACGTAGATTTCTCAAGAAATAAAAAACAACGGAATATATATGGGCTTCGAAAGCGACGCCTGTTTACATATTCCTTGAAACCCCTCGGAGGGTTGCACAATTTCTTTAATATTTAATATATTTTTTCTGAGTGCACAAGGCTTGCCAGCGACGACTTAAGGCTGGTGTAGGAGGACCCAACCACCTCCTTATTTGCATGGTTACCAAAGTAGTCCGGAAAAGCTCAGACCCCAGACCCTAGGACCCTAAATGATGTTGCAGCCGCCGCCGGGCGGGATGATGCACAGAGAACCCACCCAACCCACTGGAACGCATGAAATAGTGCCATAAATGACATGTGATAGATGGATGGATGGACACTTGGGTAGGGCTTTGGGGGATTAGCTCGGAATGTGGCCCAAATGAGGCTGCACCCGCACCCTCACGCCTCCCGGTCCTGTTGCTCCTGTAATTAGGCTCCCCTTCGAGCCGGGAGAGGTCATAAAAGTCGTTGATAGTAGCCAGCTTTGACTTTATCTATTGCCTTAGTCTATAGCCATCATCAATCCCACACTTTTTTTCAGTTCAGCCACTTAAGTTGGTTCTTTTCGGCCCTCCGTTCCTTTTTATTACGTATACGCCCCGCTGGTTGATGTGGCACAGCACTCGGGGCGAGACTGCCAGCAAGTCAGCCAGCCAGCCAGAGCAGCCCCGGCCATCTGCTTCAATATTTGGTCTGAGCAAATATGAAATTCCCAATTCTGACCGTTGGAGTGGGAAAGAGAGAGTGCCTCCTATATGTAGGTTTAACAAACTCCAAGTTGGGACAATCATTTCACGCCCTGCCTCGCGAGTTGGAACTAATGCCATCCGATGCATTCGTTCAGCCGTGGCTAATGGGAAACAACTGGGAAATAATGTAGATCATCATTATATCGATCGCTGCTAAGTGCTAGCTTACTCTAAATTCTGAGAGGCTTATCAAAATAGAAGGGTTAGATTTTTATTTATCAAGAACTCTGCATTCACTGTGGGGAAATAAAGATATTAAAAAAAGCCGCCCTCCAATTGCTTGCAATTATAAAAAAACACTTTGAATATCGAGCACAGTTTCCATAGAGAATCCAAGCGATCAACACGAGTCAAGTGAGAGAGAATCTAGAACCAGAAGCAGTGACGATCATCGGTCCAAGATAATTAACACGGGCAATTAGTGCTGGATCGGTCAGATGGAGAGATAGAGAGTACGAGTTGTCGAATTTTTATATGAATTTATAAATTATTAAAATGTTTGTTTATTCTTCTTCTCACAGCAACATGACAAACGCCAGCTGAAACGCCACGTGGAAGACGCTAAAGTCGGTGGTTTGGTGGTTTATTGGCATTCCCCCAAGAAGACACCCGTAGCTTAGAGAGTGTGATCACCATGCGACGTCCGAAAATATCCCTCAAGAAGTACTTTTATTTCACACTGATCTGCGCCCTTCTCCTCATATTCGGTTTCAATATCAAGTGAGTAAGACAAGACATATCATAATAGCATTAAAAATGGCATTAAGTTGAAATAAGTATATTTCTAGGAATACTAATAAGGATAAATTTAGAATATAATAAAATATTCTGTTTAGATTGAAACCATAGACTCATCATTCAACTATAGCTTTAACTTCAAATATATACATTTCTAGGAATACTAATAATGATGAATTAAATTGCTAATGAATTAATAATATAAAATATTTGGCTTAGACTCATTATCAAAATATAGCTTTTCTTGAAATACTAATAATGATTTATTTATAATATAAAATATTTGGTTTAGACTGGAATTAATTAGACTAAAATTCTTTTCAGATTTTTCAATTAAAAAGTGGAGCAAGAAAACTGTAACATTTGTTTTAAAAAATATTTTACCTTAAAGAATTGATTTCTTTAAACATTTTTACAAATTTTACAAAGTTTAATAAATTGATTTCAACTATTTTTCTTAACAATTTCAGCTTTTTTTAAGCTAAGACTATTTAAATAGGTAATAGAAACTAAATCAATAGCTTTTAATCAGTACGAAATATTGCAAGCTTTATACTAATTATTAATCATACAATCCAAAATATAATCATAAATTCTGTGGTTTACTTTTTGACTTAGTCACAACAATTTGAATTAAATTGATAAGCTAATCGATTATCACCTTAATCAGGGAGAGTCTCGCTTTATAAAATGATATATGTAGATATATAAATTCAGAATGATACGACACTAAACAAAAATGTTGTATTTTTATTTTTGTTAAATGATATGATAAAAAAGGTTATTATTTTATTTACGAAGTTAACAATTTATTCTTCCAAGTGTAAACCTTTATATTTGTTAGTATTTGTATTTGTTTGTTTTACTCATTAGCATAGTTTTATTTGCTATTATATTTACAAAGCGCTTATCAAAATACTGCCCCCTAGGGGCAAAAAATGCCCTACCCTCAAATGGGTTCAGTTGATTTCAAGTGAATTTACTAAAAAAAAGAATAAAGGTTTTTCAAAGCAAATACATCATAATAAATGATAGAAATATGAAATATGTTATATACTTAACATATAGAATAAAATTATACACTACAAATTATCTTAATTTTTTCTCATCCCCAGAGAGCACGAAATATGGAAGACTCGGACTCCTCGGTCTGCCCTTATAACCACACAACAGCAGCACCTGCATCAACTGCAATCCCTGGACGAGGAACATACACTAGCCAGTAGCACCACACCTCCACCAGCAGCATCTGTCACACTGGTTCCCGAAAGCAGTGCCAATCTGGTTGAGGAGCCAGAACAGGCGGAACTCCAGGATGAGGGGGATTTGGAGGAGAGCGAAGCGGATAGACAACAGGAACCAACACCGGCCAAGCCTTGGTTCTTTAAGAACGGCGAATACTATCCCAAGCCGGCCAAAACCTACAGTAATCGCAAGGCCCGAAAGCGACATGCTCCCCGACTGTTGCCCCATCAGGATCCACACTCCGATCGGATCACCAATCAGCTGATGTACGTGCCGCACAACTATGAACAGATCAAGGCCAGCGGCAAACTAAAGACCATCCTGCTGTTCAATGGCCTCGGCCCCTGGAATGTGAAGAAGGGTCGCGATGTCTTCCTAAAAGCCAAGTGTCCGGTGGACACCTGTGAACTGACTGCCAATCGGGATCTGGTTAGCACGGCCGACATGATCCTGTACAAGGATCATTACATACCCACGGGCTTAAGGCGGCCCAGCAACTCCAAGCAGGTCAGCATGTTGTACTACCTGGAGTGCCCTTATCACACGCAAAATGTCAAGGTGCCAGATGCCATCAACTGGACGGCAACCTATAGGTGGGTTTCTAAAAAAAAATATTAATTAAATGAATATTATATAAATAATATCCCTTTTTTTGCAGACGTGACAGCACTATTGTGGCGCCTTATGAAAAGTGGCAGTACTACGACACAAAGGTCCAGCAACAGGAGCAGGATCAGAACTTTGCGGTTAACAAGACCAAGAAGGTGGCCTGGTTTGTGTCCAACTGTGGGGCCAGAAATGGGCGGCTTCAGTATGCCCATGAGCTGCAAAAGCACATCGAGGTAAGAATAAAGCCTTAAATCACATAATCCTTAGTTTATTTATAAACTTCATCTTCAGGTTGACATCTATGGGGCATGTGGCAACTTCAAGTGTTCCCGCAGCACGGCGGACAAGTGTTTCGAGATCCTCGACAACGACTACAAGTTCTACCTGGCATTTGAGAACTCCAATTGCAAGGACTACATCACGGAGAAGTTCTTTGTGAATGCCTTGAATCGAAGGGTTCTGCCCATTGTCATGGGTGCCCGACCCGAGGACTACGAGGTGAGTGCTCCACGTCGTTCGTACATCCATGTGGACGAGTTCGCATCGCCCAAGGAGCTGGCGGAGTATCTGCGGATTCTCGATCGCGACGATGAGCTGTACAACTCGTACTTCAAGTGGAAGGGCACTGGTGAGTTCATCAATACGTACTATTGGTGTAGAGTATGTGCCACCCTGCACAACGAGGAGCAGTTGCGGAAACCGCGATGGTATAGTGACCTCAACGACTGGTGGCGGGGAGCGGGCGTGTGCACGACGGGTTCTTGGAGGAACTTTAAGGCGCGCAAGGATGTAATCAGCGATGACTGAGTGCGAGTGGAGGAGGCCATTCAGATTGTGGGCATGGCGTAGATCACACATTTCATCATCATCACATCTTCAGTGAGTCCCTATTATCGCTTCTGAATTGTTTTTGTTTTGTAGAGGGAAAGCATCCCATTCCATCCCTCCCTTTGCTAACCATGTGTAAAGAGTCGCTTCGTTTTAGCCGGAGCTTAACGTAAATGTTTTTGTAGTTAGTTGGTAAGTAAAGCAAAGAGGGAATAGGGAGGAGCCCCATAGACTAAAGAAGGATCCCCTGCAGATCGTTGTAACATATACAATACCAAACCAGAGACGCATAAGAGAAACCTAGCCTATAGTTATATACGGATATACAAACGATATACATAGATCGATAATTTATATGCATATATAGTTGTTTAATTACTAAACGCAAGTCCAACATAGAGCATAAAAAACGAGAGGCAAGCAAGTTACAAGTAGTTCGATATTAAATAGCTTAACTGAGCCATCAGCTATATAGCCTAGATCTTTTGTAAGTGTTTTTTGTAAGCTGCAATATAATTACTATTTTAGTTATAGTTATTATTTTGTGTGTATGATTTGACTAGGTAGAGTCCTGGCAGCTGTAGTTAGAGCTACTTGAAACGGTTTCCCCGGCCTGTTGACTTAACTACTTAATCTAGAATGGATTCGCACAAGCCAACATATATATAAATATATCTGATCTAATACAAATACAATCTGCATTCCTATTTTGTCACAAAATATCATATGATGGCGTGTTACTTACGCTCAAGTGTATGTTTTTACACATTTTTTTGTTAGCAGTATTTGTGTATTTATTTTATAAGTATTATGGTATAATAATAAATCATCTGTGTGTGTATTTTGATTGTGAAACTTGTTTAACTTTTAATTTTTACTGTGATACAAAAACATAATAATAATTATAATAAACAAGAATTAAACAAAGGCAAATGTAAAGGAATTTTGATTGGGAATGGCACAAAAAAAAATCTTAAGCTAGACAAAAAAATAAATGAAAATTCGATTCATTAAGGAAATACTGAAAATAAGCTTAAAAAGCCACGTATACTTCAAAGGACACCAAAATCAGACAACATAAGTGGAAATTCAATGGAAAATTAACATTTATAGAAAGCCTCAAGGGGAGCATATAATTTCAATCTCTTAAACATGGCACATTTTCAGCTGCTGCAATAAATCCTTTAAAACATTTAATTTTTCCTTCTTGGCATCTTCTTTTCCTGCTGCTGCAGCCACAATTTTTGCTGTAATTTTCCGCTGCAAAGCAATGGCTTCCACTTTCTTGGAAAGCTGCAAAAAGTAAACCTTATTTAAGCAACAAACACAAAAGTTTTACAAATAAGACAACCCACCTCATAGGCTCTCTTGATGATGCCATGCGGCATGCCCGCCAGCTTGGCTGCATTGAAGCCATACGATTTGGGACAGGCCCCGGCTGTGTACTTGTAGAGGAAGGTAACCGTCTCCTGGGTGGGATCTGCATTGTCCTCGTTCTCCACCATGCAGGCCATGTGGCCCAGCGTGATCCTTTTGTCGTTGTGGAAAAAGTCAATCAGATTGTGGTAGTGCGTGGAGAACAAAGTGCGACACTTGAGATTGGCCAGGAAGTTGACCACAGAGGCGGCAATGGCAGTGCCATCATAGGTGGCAGTGCCGCGTCCCAATTCATCGAGTAAAACCAGCGAATGGCAGGTGGCATGCTTGAGAATCAGCGAGGTTTCATTGAGCTCCACGAGGAAGGTGCTGTGACCAGCTAGGATGTCATCCTGGGCGCCCAAGCGTGTGAAGATTCTGTCCACCAGCGAGAGGCGGCAGCTGGCAGCGGGAATGTGAGCTCCCTGAAAAGGAGGGAATTTTTCATTAAAAATATATTTAAGAATATTTTAAAAACTCTTACAATTTGCGCCATGATAACCAGCAGACCCAGCTCCCTCATCAGCGTACTCTTGCCGCCCATATTGGGTCCTGTGAGTAAAGACAGCGGCGCCTCCTTTTCCGTGCCCAACTCCAGACCATTTGGTATATAAGTGGAGGCATTTACGCAAGGATGATAGCCCTCCTCCAGCTGTACGAACGGTTGATCCGCACCAGAAACCAGCTCTGGCACACAGATGGTCATCTGTTGTCCTGCATACTCCGCCAGGGAGCCCAGGACATCCAGATTGGCCACACAATCGATGCACTGCTTCCACTGTTCGTAGTGACTGGAGAACTTTTCAAAAAGGCGACGTGCCAAGTCTTTTAAGACCATATTCCGCGTATCCTCCGCCTGCTGCATGTCCTTGAGGAAGGCTCGCGTCTCCGCTGTGGTGTAGCGGCGTGAAGGCTTCTTGCCTTTGGTTTGACCCTCCAGGGAATAGGATTTATTGGCCTTATTGGCATGGGTCTCGGGCACCTCCAACTGATAGCGTTTCTTGTCGCTACCAAAGTAGATGACACGACAGCCAAAGTGACGCTCTTGCTCTACCAGGTAGGTCTTTAGGCGTCCCTCTATCACCTCTATGGCATCCATGGCCGAGTCGTATTCCGCATCCATGCCCGCTTGAGGAGCAATCACACCTGTCTTGGCTGCTGCCTCGTGATCAAAGGCGGTGGCAAAATACTTGAGTTCCTTGCTAAGATCGGGAAATGTTCCCCCAGACTGCGGAAGCTGGGTAATCCTCTTTAGCAAAGGCGACTCGCATTGATTGAAAATCAGGGGCAACTTGGTCAGTGAATTGAAGCCGTTCAAAACGCTGATAAATCCACGCAACTTCTGCTTGTTGTATAGCTTCTCCTCGAAAAGAATGGCCCTGGAGTCGGGGTGATTCATATCCTTAATTTGCTTGTTGCCAAACAGGTGAATCTGGGCCAGATTCCTCTCGAAATCCGGCATGGGAGCCAGCAGGGCACGCGTCTCCTGCAGCTCACTGGACATCCTTATCAACTCTCCAATGGCCTGCTGACGCTCCTCAATCACAGCCACATCGCAGCTGGGGGCACAGAGCCAGTGGTGCAGCAGCCGCTTGCCAAACTTGGTGCAGCAATGGTCCAAAGTGGAGAGCAAAGAGTGATCTTCGCCTATAATTCGAAGATTCGATAGGGTTGTGGCATCTAAGACCATGTGGGAGCGTCTCAGGGTGGAGTTTAAGGGTTTGGCAGCTTGTTCCTCTGCCAACTGATCGGGCGGCACATAAAGCTGATAACGCGCCATGGGCAAAACCTTTGGTTCCAGCTTGCATTTGTGTATGAAGAAGATGCACTGGCCCAGGGCCTTCAGGGCCAGCTTGTAGTCCTCGTTGGGCGTAAGGCCCAAGTGATCCAAATCCGACTGCATGGTTCGCAAGACCAGCGGCCAGTTGTCCTCAGAACCATCAGCCTTGCCGGCGTAATAACGCTCAGCAAGTAATTTGAGGGTTTTCTCGGCATTGCAGCCTTGGGGTCCATTGCTGGGCAGCTGCTCCCGGAGGATGCCACCCAGAACTGTGCGCACAATTTGCTGGGAACGCTGACTCAAAGAGGATTTCTCATTGAGAAGCTAAGGGAAAAGATAATTTAATTTTAATTTAATTTAAAAATTCTAAGAAGGATCTTGCTCACCAGCACTGGCATATGATGGGAGAGCAGCGTCAGCAGCCGCGAACAGTTCTTGTCATCCTCAAACTCCCCTAGATGGAAATCCCCTATGGAGGTGTCTATGAAGCACACACCATAGCGACTCCAAGTGCCCTCATCCTGCTCGACCAGGGCCAGCATATAATTAGGCTGATGATTGGGTCCAATCTGGCACTGGGAGCCAAAGACCTGGGTGCCGCGATTGGTGATTTGACAGATCTCGCGGGCCACCACCTTGTCGAACTTGGTGGCCTTTATACGCTTGCAGCGTTCGGTCATCATGTCCGGGGTTTCCGTTTGCTCCACGCGAGCCACCTGCCAGAAATCAAGAAAAAAAAAGATTTAAAAAGGAAATGTATATTAAATTAAAGACCTCACCTTGTATCCCCTATCTATGAGAATTGTAGACATCTTGTCAAAGGATATCTCCGGAAAGCCCGAGTGGGCAAACTCCCCCCGCATGTAGGTAAAGCCCAGCTCATTGACACCCACATCCGCATCGCCATGGTAGAGCTCATAGAACTTGCCCACCTTGAAGAACAGCACGCAGTCGTAGTTGTCCGACTTGAGGACCCACCACTGGCGCACACCCGGCGACAGGCTGTTGAGGAACTTCTCCGGCACATGCAAAGTACTACAGTCGTAGTCCGGATGGTCTGGCCTTCGTCCCGCCTTGTCCTTGATCTTGTCAGGCTGCAGGAACTCCAGTTTCTGATGTGGCCATATCACAGGCTCGTCCAGGTTTGAGGTGCTGGTCACTATATCATCGTAGGCGGCATCCTTCTTGGCATTGCTCTGCAAGTTTTTGAGCTTCTCCTGGAAGGTGGAGCCCTCGGCCAGCTCCAGCTTAACCTTCTTGGTGGATGGCTCAATGTTATTATTATTGTTGTTGATGTTCTTGGGTTTCTTGCGCGACTTCTTGACCACGGGACTGTCCACGGAAGTGTCCATTTCGCTGGGCTCCTCTACTTCCTCCTCGCCGCTGCTGACGCTGTCGTCGCTGGCTTCATTGGCATCCGGTTCGTAGTCGGAGGCCCCTTCGGAGAAGTCCTCCTCGGATTTGGTCTCTTCCAATTCCTCCTCGCTCTCGGATTCGGGCTGAATGATGCGCTTTCGCTTGCGCTGGCCATTCGCCTCCTGTTCATCCCCTGAACCCCCAGACATAGGCAGCTTCCTCTTGGCCGCCGGCTTGGACACCTCCTTTGGTTTTTCCACTTTCGGTTGTACATTCTTGCGGTTCTCCTTTTCGGTGGTGGTGTCCGGATCGGTTTTTCCGCTGGGCGTCAGCTTTTTCTTGTCGACAGCCGGTGATTTGGTGAAATAATTAAACAGTGTGTTTGTGGGTGTTCCACCCACACTGGTGTTAAGCTTCTTAGACATGATTATGGACTCCAAATGACAGCCAAGGGTCCACAAAATCAGGATAAAGACGCCAGATTATGCGCCAAAAATCTGCGCAGGCTGCCAGATGTTGAAAATCAACCCGCGAAAAGCAGCTGAATGGATGGCGTTGCCAGACGATACACAAAACAGCTGTCACGAAGTTAAGCCCTATATGCACTTTACAAAATAACATGATGTTGACAGTCTGGCAATGTTTGAGCGTTTTAGTGTGCCCAGCTGCCCTGGAGGCGGAATAACCACCTTTTTTACATTATAAGCGGAAAAGCCTGCGAGCACACTATCTTCTGTTTGCATTTTTTACAATTTCACAAATTTAAGCAAAATATTCATTAAAATATATTAAAATGTCGTTAGCGGACGAACTTCTGGCCGACCTCGAGGAGGACAATGACGACAATGAACAGGACGAGGACGATGCAGAGATGGCTAACGCCGAGGAGGAGAACGTAAGGAGTAAACAAACCTTGCCGGTTTCCCATTTCCACTCAGAGATTCCCCCATTCCACCCACAGCTCCTGGCTGAAAAGCTGTCCAAGCCGGCTCCCAACCTGATGGATGTGGACGTCACGGTTCAGTCGGTGCGGGAACTCTGCAAGCTGCGCGACTCGGAGCGCCTGACGAATATCCTGCAGCAGATCGAGCACTATGCCAGCCGGCAGAGAACTGCCGCCGAAATGCTGGGCTCTGTGGAATCCGATCCCGAGTACTGTCTCATTGTGGATGCGAATGCCATTGCGGTTGACATTGATAACGAGATCTCCATTGTGCACAAATTCGCCAAGGAGAAGTACCAGAAGCGTTTCCCCGAACTGGACTCTTTGATTGTCGGTGAGATTGAGTATTTGCTGGCGGTCAAGGAGCTGGGCAACGATCTGGATCAGGTGAAGAACAATGAGAAGCTGCAGGCCATACTCACGCAGGCCACTATTATGATTGTGTCTGTCACAGCGTCGACTACACAGGGGTGAGTTCTCCTTAAGATAATCTTTTAATTATATTCTTTAGAATAAATGTTATTTTTAGAACCATGTTGACGCCTGCAGAAAAGGCCAAGATCGACGAGGCCTGCGAAATGGCCATCGAGCTGAACAACTTCAAGTCCAAGATCTACGAATATGTGGAGAGTCGCATGACCTTCATAGCCCCCAATCTTTCCATGATTGTCGGCGCCTCCACAGCTGCCAAGCTTCTGGGCATCGCCGGTGGCCTCTCCAAGCTCTCCAAAATGCCCGCCTGCAATGTCCAAGTTTTGGGTGCACAAAAGAAAACCCTTTCGGGCTTCTCACAGACACAAATGTTGCCCCACACGGGCTACGTTTACTACTCACAGATTGTCCAGGACACGGCTCCGGATCTGCGAAGAAAGGCCGCACGTTTGGTGGCCGCCAAGTCAGTGCTGGCTGCCCGCGTCGATGCTTGTCATGAGAGTGTCCACGGGGAGATTGGGCTGCGGTTCAAGGAGGACATTGAGAAGAAGCTGGACAAGCTTCAGGAGCCGCCGCCAGTGAAGTTTATCAAGCCGCTGCCAAAGCCCATCGAGGGCAGCAAGAAGAAGCGAGGAGGCAAACGTGTGCGCAAGATGAAGGAGCGTTATGCCCTCACAGAGTTCCGCAAGCAGGCAAACCGCATGAATTTTGGCGATGTAAGTGGTTTGAGATTTTCCTTGATTTATTTTATATTTAATTTTCCTTCTTTCCCACAGATCGAGGAGGATGCCTATCAGGGAGACTTGGGCTACTCTCGGGGCACAATTGGCAAGACTGGCACCGGACGCATCCGTTTGCCTCAGGTGGATGAAAAGACCAAGGTGCGCATTAGCAAAACCCTACACAAGAACCTGCAAAAGCAACAGGTTTACGGAGGAAACACCACAGTCAAGCGGCAGATCTCCGGAACAGCCTCGAGTGTGGCATTTACACCCTTGCAGGGCCTGGAAATTGTAAATCCCCAGGCGGCGGAACGTTCCCAGACAGAGGCCAATGCCAAATACTTTTCCAACACCTCCGGTTTCCTGTCCGTGGGACACCGAACCACCTAAGCCAAGCAAGCCCTCTTCTTTTACCTATAAAATTAAGCACTTTTATTTGGAGATTTGTCGAATGTTGAAGTAAAAGCTGCAATAAAGCTGCAAGAGAGATTCCAATTGTTGTTAGCTGAGCTTGCCCACCTCCAGTTTGCGCTGAATGGCCTCCCAGGAGTTGTTTAGCAGCACGGCCAAAATTCCGGCCACCGTGAAAACGCCGCCAATGATGGAGCAACAGTTTGTGGCAAAGTGCCCAAAGGAGCTGTGGATAAAACCAATAAAAATTACAATTTAATATTCAAAATAGGTTTTTTTTTGTGTTTTTACTGACTTGCGCTTCTCGGCATATTTCACCATGAGTGGGGATAGCTCGTAACTGAAGAATATGCCTGGCATGCCGCGTTCGCGATCCGAAAGATCCTTGCGGTAGCGCGTCACGGAGAATTGATTCGTGTAAATGGGCTGGCCATCGCTGCCACCCCGCTGGTACAGTGTGGGCACAATTTTTAAATAGTAATTAAACATTTCACTTTTGGATTCTGAAAGAAATAACGTAAAAAATTAATAAGATATGAATTAGAAAACAATTTAAGACAAAAAGTTTAAAAAGCCCGCTGAGCTTTGCGCCCTCTATGGGAAATTTAAAGCACTTAACCAGCACTTAACCTTTTCAAATAACGTCATTACTATCGATAGACATAGTGTCATCGAAGTTCTCGCATCCCTAGCCGATCACATCGACACGCGACGTTCGACAAGTCCGGAAAATAAATAGAAAATTTCCCCGAGTTGACGAACTTTTCGGCATTATCTACGTTTAATCCGGACGCGAGTCGAGGCGCGCAGCTTGGTGGAGCACCAGACCAGTCAGACAATACAGGAGCAAGCGAAAACGAAGGATACAACTGAGACATGCCACTGCCCTCGAGCTCGTTCTCCCAGCAGGGACCCACCTGCTTCGACAAGATGAAGACGGGCTTCATTATTGGTTTCTGCGTGGGCATGGCCAGTGGGGCCCTCTTCGGAGGCTTCTCCGCGCTCAGGTGGGTTGTGTTGGACTTCGCACTCCTTAGGTGACACTCCGCCGCCGTGACGCAAGGCGGAGAGGTCATTATGTAATTTATGCCGGCTAACAACTAATGAACCGAAACTGAAACTTCACAGATACGGACTGCGCGGACGGGAGCTTATCAACAATGTGGGCAAGGTGATGGTCCAGGGCGGCGGTACATTCGGCACGTTCATGGCCATTGGCACTGGGATACGCTGCTGATCCGCCAGCCGGCATTTTCAATTAGTTACTAAAAACCCCAACCTAAACCCTACTCCAATCTTGTTTAAATTACGCTAAGTTATTTTCAATAATAAGAGATGTTAACCGAAGTCGAGTTACGTGTGTTGACTTACCCGCCACATCCACGCGCAGTCCATCCAACGGGTGGGTTTTGGCAAACTCGATCTTCTCGCCAAAGGACAAGTGGTTGATGGTATGTGAGAGCTTAACGTTGCTAAACTGGAAGTCATGGATGTGAAACTGGCGGATGGAGAAGCTCTTGCCGGGGGCAAAGTGAAAACTGCCGGCCATGCGATTCACCTCCAGGTGGCCCTGAATGCGGCAGCCCTCCTTGAAGGCGTCCTCATCACTGCGCTTGTACTTTCCCTTGCACTGCTCGATCTTGTCCACCTGCACATTCCACTTGCGCAGCCGGTAGGCATCGAGCACCTCATCGCAGGTATTGCAGCAGCTGGAGAAAGGGAAAAAAGGATTGCATTAAGGAGAAGTATTAAGATGCCATATATCATTTAGTTCCTACTGTGTAGCATTGTGCTCTGCCCCGTAGCAACTCCCGCAAGTCACGTTCTTGTTGGGCGGCGAGACAGCCACAATCTCCTTGATGGGCGTCTCCTTAAGAGGCTCCCCATTGAGGTCTAGGCGGTGTTTGAATACATCGTGATCCACCCGCAGGTGTGTGTCCCCCGAGGAGTCCATTGCATCCAGGGAGATGTAGTTGCAGGCCAGGTTGTGCAGGGTCACATCCAGATTGATGCGCAGCTTGTGACCACGGGTGGTGTCCACGAAGAGCTCCTCATTCAAAGTGGGCTGTATGTAGCTGAGGAACTCGAGGAAGATGAGCAGGCTAATGATGCTGGTGCTAATTATCGTAACTGAAAAGTCGGTGGAAAAGCCGGTCGTTAGGGGGTTTTCCTATTGTCAAAATCAATTCGGTGCACCCACCTGCGGCGCCGCCCACTGTCCGCACGCTGAAGTCGTCCAGGGTCCGCGGATACGCGTCCAGACGTCGCAACACGTCGGCGAACTTCATTTTAAACACAGAAAAACCCACGAAAACAAGTACTCTAAACGTAAACAATAAAAATTACATCGTTTTTCTGGCGGCGGCAAGTGACGTGGTGCTGCGCGCCTTGCCAGATGGTTGCGGTTTGGCAGAAACAGCTGTTTGCGGCTGATGTGGCAGCGCTGCCGGACTAACGAAAAACTGTGGTCAACGATGCTTCCGTTAAATTTGAAGATTTTCGAGAAGAAATTGAACTTTTTGAGGTATTCTTAAAAAAATAGTTTATTTTGTAGAATTTATTCATACAATCAATTACTAATAAAGATATAGTAAAATAAATGATGTGTTAAATCTGTCCATATGATCAGATTCTTTCGGAAACAAGTCATATTTTTAATTTTTAATTTCAAATTAGAAAATCTATTAAGTACATCACACGCTATAAAGTAGTTTTAATCTGGATTATATAGTATAAAATCTTTTTTTTTAAATATATTTTTTGAAAAAAAAAAATTTTTAGAAAGGAAAAAAACGCCCTATTTTACAGAATACTTTTGCGCAGTCACAGAAAAAAACCTTTACTTTATTATTATATTTCTTTAATTTTAAATTTCTCTAAATAATTTTATACCATTTAATTTAATTAGTTTTCTTAGTTTTAATTTGTATACATTTATTTTCCAGCTTTATCCTTCATTAACTGGCCACTTTTCGCCATTCATTACGCATACGTCACGTTGGCCCGACCTCCGCGGCGATTGGCCCGCCCTTTCCAATGGCCGCGCATAATGTTTAATAGTGTTGTCATGTCTTGGGGCTGTGGTTGCGCATACATTAAGGCCAAAGCCATCCCGTCCGCCATTCCTCGGCACCCTTAACCCGTTGCTCCTCCTGCTGCTGCTGCTGTGGTCCAGGAGACCGCGTCTAATTTTATAATACATGTTAAACAGATGAAAGGTTAATTGAAAGGAACCACAAGTTTCGACAGCCCACGCTTGGCTTTTAGGGGTTGTAACCCCCAACGCCGCCGTCCCACTTTCCTCCGCCAAAGGCAAGAATAATAGGAGCCTGTGGGCACATCCCCAGGGGATTTTGGTTAGAGTTAAAAGTTTTCGCTTAAATATAAATCACCAAATGGCTTGCCGCTTGACTGATTGAAGCCAAAAACGCAAACCCAAACCAAAAACCCAGAGGCCCAGGCTGATGAACCCTGGAAATCCATGCAGGGTCACAAGTAATTGCGTGTGTAGGTGTATAAGAACATGCCGCGACTTTGTGTAATTACCAATTAAGTTCAAGTCCCGTTAGCTGACTTTCTTCTGTTCCTAAAGCACTCTCTAGTTGCCATTGTATCTCTTTTTTCTAAAGGAGAAATCTGTGAAATCGGGCGAGGCAGGTGGAGCAGATGACAAAGATTAGCCAGCGGTAATTTTTCTTATTTCTTTCTAAATTGGAGTAAATGGATTGGGAAGGGTATAAGAAGGATTATATGGCTAAAGGATAAAAATTTTAAGTTTCTGAAAAGGTTATATAATAATTTAAATTGTTCTTGTTTTGGGATCTATTAAAATGGCGTCAAAATGTATGCTATGCTACATACCTTGGAAAACCTAGGAAACCATAATTACAGGAATCTTTTATAGCTTTTTAAAAATAGAATTACTTTTATTTATTGCCTCTCCTTTTACCCAAACCTTTAATATAATCTTAAGTTTATATAATTCTGTATTTTTTTGTCTTTCATCCATGACTGGTCATAGTCCTTTTCTTTTATTATAGACCGACTTATGGCCACAGGGCATTCGGGTTTTTGCCATGGCATCATTTCGGCCATTTGCCTCGACACCACCCACCATCACCCAGTCACCCAGCCACCTTTCCCCCTGTTCTTATCTCCCCGCTAATTTGCATTTCTAACCATTTCGCTCTAACCAATTCGCGTCATTTCTTATTTGAAACAATGAGCCCAACAGCAGCCAGAACAAATAACGGAGAAGGAGTCATTGTGCTCCGGCTTTGCAGGCAATAAAAGACTCCGGAGACAAAAGAGCCGGAGAGAGCGTGTCAAGAAACTTGGACCCGGACGGAGAACGGAGTGGGAAGCAGGAGGAGAAGGGTAAGGAGAAAGCAAAAGAAAAGGCAGAAAAGAAGTTGGCGTAAAGCAGCTTAAACAATCAGGACTGCCTAATGGATATTGACACTTTAATGCCCTGGCCACCAACTCAGGCTCCAGTTTGGATTCTGATTCTTTCTTCGAATCCAGCACTGAAAATAAGGAATATAAGGATTTACTATTAAAGTTAGTTTGAAGATTAAGTTAGTGGTAAATTAAATCATTAAATAATTAATTGGAATATTAAAAGAGAGTCAAAAATATGTCTATTTAAAAAGTACAAACATATATTTGAAGTAATTAATTTGTTGTAGTTTACTAAGGAGTGCTTTGAAATACTAAATGGGAATTAAAAATAATATTAAAATAATGTAATTTTTTTTTATCTAAAAATTGTATAATTAATACAATACAATCATAAAGATATTGTTAATAGCGTGAACCAAAATCCAGACAAAAACCCCGCAGGTCTACAAAAATTAATCGTAGGTTTAAAAATTTCCAAGTACAAGTTTCGAGAGAAAAAGTGTTTTGGGATGGATCAAATATATATAATAATTTATAATAATTTAATTTTAATTATATACTCAATATTTATCTCTGTGTAAATTTCAAATTGGTAATAGAGTGGGTGGCATCCCTGGGTGAGCAGCAGGATCCATCCGTGCAGATGTCCTGCTCTAATTCGCTTCGGTTTTCAGCTCCTTCCCGGCATACACATTTTTTTCCATGGGCCGCACATTCTTTGGTTTAAACAAAATTGCAGTGCCGAAATTAATTATAGAGCCGCCGCACCCGGGCCATATTTAATTAAACGTGGACATTTTAAACTTGGAACCAAACGGAACCGAACCGAACCGAACTGTGCCGCCCAAGAAACGTGGAACCAAAAGGCGTAATTAATTAGTAGAGACGTGCCAAATAATTGCGGGCAGAAGTAACTTTTTTCCTTTTTTTTGTCAGGGACTCCTTTATTATTTCGCTGGTCAAGGAATGTTTCAATTACGTGTATTACTGGGCTTTTAGGTGGTCCTGCTGCTGCTGCTGCTGCAAAACTAAACTTTTGTGGGGGTCAGGTGGAAATTAATTAAATTAGCAGGCGGGCGTCATTACGGAAGAGTGTCGCACAAGGACTTGAAATATTTTGTAACGTTGCCATTACCTTTTTGGCCGGCATTTCCTGTGTAACTCAAACCCCAAAAATCCGTCCGAAAGCCCCAAAAATTGCCGAAAATGGCCGCTGTGAAAATTCGCATACATAACCTTACTTCCGCTGGCTAAAACCGAAAACGTCATTTCCGACAAATTAGTCCAGTCAACTGTGCCACGATATATTGTGCTGGGAAATATGTGCAATGTGAGTGGGTGTGTGAATGTCTGTGTGTGTGGAATGAGCAAATTCCTGTGTTTCAGTGAACGATTTCAAATCGCTGGCCACGTTTTAAGCATATTTCCTGGTTTTAGGATGCAAAGCATTCGCTCTTTGCAGCTCCATTTGGCGACAAATGTTTCGAAAGCGTTTCGAAAATTTGCCACTTCCCTGGCTCTTTATGGCATTATCATTTATTAGCATCCCATAATGGTTTCTTCTGCTCGTTACTTTTAATTGTCGCGCCTATTAATTGCATTTGCAATGTGTTATAATTAGTGGCGCATTATGGGAACCGTATTCGCCTTTCCCCGACATCAATCGATTTGTCCTAAATTGGCATCGAGGCGAGGAGTGTGGGAACAGATTTAAAATGTAAATGTCAAATGAAGTTAATTCTGTAATATGCAAGCTATTTAATGACAAGGAATGGGTGGGGGTCTTAAAGGATAAGGTTAATGGTTTATTTAAGGCTTCCGAGAATTGGTTTTAAGGTGAATTTAATTTCTTTAAATTGTAATTTTATAGAATAAATTCATTTTATTAATAAGTAATAGGAAATATCTAAAAACCAAGATGATATATATCAACAAAAATAGAGCCTTTAATATCCTTTAAAAATATTATACAGGTTAAGCTTATAGTTTATAGAATTAAATTTTTAAAATTTTAATATATCCGAAAAAATATCCGATAAAATGTATTTAAGTTATTTGAAATCCGATTATATTTTAGACATTTTTGAAACTATAGGTATTTATGATATCTTTATATTTATTTCTATAAACTAAGTTAAAGCTTTTCTTTGAGACATTTCATTTAGATTTATTATCTTGCAACATAAATTATTGCAACAACAATTATCGTTAATAGTTTAAACTGTACTTTTTATTTTATGTATTTTTTATTCAATAAACCCCTGTTTTATTTTTTTTGCCACACTTTTAACTTTCCTATTATTTATTTGCCTCGGATATAGCGTTTTTAATAAAATAATTGTAATGCATTGATTGGTAAGACCGAAAAAAATGTGCAGCTTTTCCATATTTCCGGACTCTTTTTAAGCCCATCTGGAAATCGGTTTGGTTCGATCCTTTCACAAAGTCCAATGCCCGCTGCACTTTAACCATTTTGTGGGCTGGACCGCGACGACAATGGGATCCTTTTATGCAGACAACGGCGGGGGTGAGAAATAGATGAATGGGCGCTCGCAACCCTTAACCCCCTCTTGTGTGTGGCCTCCTCGGGTTTTTCGCCTATTTTTGTTTATTCGGAGTGTGCAAAATAATTTTTTTTTTTTTTCGCAACCGCCCGGGTCACGTCAACAGAAGTGCATACTTTTGTTGTCGCTGGCGATGCTGCTGCTGCTGCTGCTGCCGACCAGCAACATGAAAAATTATTTACATAAATATCCGCGCTGTCAATTGTGTGTTGTGGCATGTAAAGTGACAGTAGCAGCGCAAAATGGCGTCGCTGCCTCAGCCTCGGTCGACGCTGTACGTGACTGCACATTTTTTTCGCCACTCGCAGCCCCCGAAATGTGGGCGGGGTTATCAAATGCAAATGCAATGTACATGTCGCTGCAGAGAGAAAAATAACTAAGTTTATTATAATATATTGTTTAATTAAATCAATAAATTATCTATTGAGTTTGGAGATAATTCAAAATTAGTTTGCCACTTTAAGCTTAAATGAATGTACTTATTAAGTAAATTAATAAAGCTTAAATATTTTACAAGGTTTTAATTAAAGGTTTAATCTTTGTCTCTAAAATCCTACCCCAAAAACCCTCTTCAACTCTCTTCTCTTCTGTAAATACACCCCACCATCATTATTAGTTTAAAAAATAATTATATCTCCCAGTGTTTCTGAATAATGGTCTGTTGTTGTGGGGCTGTGGGTGTTTTCAGCGGGGATGCGGTGTGTCAGTGGCGGTCAGACGTCAACGTTATGGCTGCCAAAGTTTTCAATTTTCCACTTAATTGCTTTCAATTAAGCAAAGAGTCCTCTTTAGTCCCCCACACGAACTCAACTCAACTCAACTTGACTCGACTCGACTCAAGCCCCGACCCCCCCTCAACCCACTCTATATACATATGTGTGTGTGCGTGTGCTTGTGCGCCTCGTTATGTCCGTTCAATTAAATTACACACCAAAGCACTACGCTGCACCGGAGTCCTGCGAGTCCTGCCCGTCCGTCAGCTTGCATCAGTCCAACTCGCTCGTGTCACAGCCTCTGGAAAGGACCTCGCCGCATTGTTATCATTGTCAAGAAGCTGCAGTCCTGCGCCTGCTGGCAAAAACCTTTTTCAAACTGAATGACAGTGGTTTAAGGTTGATTATAAATCCATACAGGGTTTTTTAATAAAGTCATATTTTATATTTTTATGGATTTTCTTAAGACTTGATTCCATGTTTAAATTTTAATAAAATTAATTTCAGTAGTTTCTAGTAGATTATCTAATTGGGGGTTATTTTGACCTTTTGATCTAATTAAAAATACCAAAAAATAAACAAAAAATAAAGCCAGTTTCATTTTTTTTCTACCCAATCCCTTGTTGACCTTCTTTAGGCCACTGTGCTACCGTTTCGCCCGCACCGTTGAGCTGGCCTTCTCCGTGGGTTTGTTGTTTGTTTGCTGGTCTGTTTGTTTGTTCGCCGGGGATGTTGCGTTGCTGCGTGTGTTTTTGACAGTAAGCGGGAGCTTGTGGGTGCCTTGATTGTTGCACTGTTGCCCTCGTGTAGAGGGAGAACGGGGTTAAAGGTCATCGGAGAGCAGCGGAGCAGCAGGCAGAGCCAGGCGAGAAGCGAGGCGAACAAATGAACAAATAAACAAGCAGAGCGCGTTCCGGGTCCCAACTCCTTTGAGCCATACCTTATCCCATTGCACAATATGCAAAAGAGCGTGTAATGCGACTGTCTGCGTTCCCAAATTCCCATTCCCAGTTGCACTTTTTTTTGTATTTCTTACAGTGTACAGCGGTGATGAGAATGGTATGAGCCTAAAGGGATTTTTTTGTAG
>JAEIIJ010011377.1:0-10012 GCA_018904815.1 Drosophila ogumai | reverse complement strand
GATTTTCTGTCATAGCTTGCTCGTCTCCCGAAAATAAAGACTTGTTCGAGGGTCGAGTGCATTAAATTTAAATTGAATTTGACGCCCATTGTCGATCTGGCTGTCAAGTGTCAAAAACGTCAATAGTTTCATTTTACTCTAGGCATGGCTGAAGCTGAGGTAACCCGCATCAAGCTAACCAGGTCAGCCTGGCCATTTGAAGCTCTCTACCTGCTGCTGCTGTGAGGAAATTAATTTCAATTTACATTTAAATGCAGTCCGTCGACTGGCGACAGGCGGCCGACTTGTGACCTGACCTTGCCTTTCCCTGGACTCGAGCTCATTTTTAATGCCTTCCATCCTTACGCTTTTTTAATACCATAATTGGCTTACTGACGAAGGTTAGCAAAGCAGCAGGAGGAGGACTACAAAAAAAAGGAATAATAAAAAAAAGAACTGCCACCGAATCGCACACAAATTATTCAAGAAATATTTTTGACAGCACTCGCGCTTTCCTTCTGCTTCTTCCTCCGTCTCCTGGCACTTGAAAGGACAACCTTGAAACGAATGCCCGCCATTGCAGAAAATGTTGGCAGCATTAAAGATTTATTAGCTAAGTGCACTTGCCGTTTTTCCCGTTTTCCCATCGCCAATTGTATAAGCCATGGTTGAGTTGGGTCACCGCGGCGCCTTCTGTTTGGCCATCCTTCAAATTAGGAAAAAAATATAATATCTAGATATGAAAAAACGAAAAATATTCGCCAAAAAATATAGAAAATTGTATTGTGTGTGTCTTCAACTAAGTCAAATAGGTTTAAATATTTCATGAAACAAAGGCATTAATATTGAAAAAGAATTCTTTTACTGATAATTGAAAATGCTAAGGAAAGCTTACAAAATATTGTAAGATTTTTTTTTTGTATATTCTTCAAAAGTTTTAAAAAATAAAATAAAACATAGAAAATGAAGTATGAAATTGTGAAACTTCTTTCTTTTCTCTTTTACCCACATCTTTTATTTTATTTCTTAGAAAATATTCTGTCTGTATTCTATTTCTCGAGACAGGCTACACTAAATTTTGCCCCTGATTTCGCAGAATTTGTCAAATTTAGAGATGAATTGCAAGGCTCTTAGTATTCTGCGGCTATCCTTAAACGTCGCCATTGATCGGGCCGCATACTTAATATAATATTAGTTTAATTTTTCTGCTCTTCTTGCTGATTGCAATCGCAAAGCTGAGCAGCTGAAATTCCGAAATAGTTCTCCTTTGTGCGCTTTTTGCATTTCGAATTCCCCCATCAACAATTTCCATTTTGTGCCAGCGCAAGTTCATTTGCCAGTGGACGCCCGATGTATATACTATATATACTATGTATAGGCAACCCCCTTTCCATGTCGTGGAGTGCATTTCTGGCAACGCCTTGCTCTCTATGCTACATCAATTTTATTGACTTTTCCCATCGTTCCACTCGATTGAATGCACAATTTCATTAGCAGTCATGCCCCAAGCAGCAGCAGCAGCAGCAGCAGCAGCAGCAGAAGAACTTCTCCCCAAAGGAGATTAAGGGACGAGCCGAGCTGGCCCCGCCTCCTTAGCCATTGAACTGCAGTTGCCCAATGTCGGCGGCAACAATGAGGGAATTGAGCGAATGCCTCCTGGTGGTAACAGTGGCAATCAATACTCTTCCTGCCGCAAATAGTGGCCATAAGTCAGCCGTCGCCCAGTGTCCTTGGCCTAATCGCGTTAACAGCCCAAACAGGCCCGAAACTTTTAATTTAATAAGCGCCAGTCATGCCATCTTAATAAACTTCTATTCCCAGAGCCATTCCAGTTTCCATTCCTGCTTCTGCTCCTGCTGCTGTTCCTGTTCCTGATTATGACTCGGCTGAAAACTTTTAATTAGTAGGCTGGTCGAAAGTTTTTCAATTATTGCCACCTGCACTTTAACCCTTTCCCCCTAATTACGATTAGGGCCAGCCATTTTGATTTTAAATCAACTACCAATACCCCCTAGGAGCTGGCGCTAATGAGCAGAGTCACTGCTTCCCTGGTAATTAGCCTGGCAGCGTGTGCAAATAATGCCCAGGCCGAAGGGTCAAAGGTGATCTGGATTATGAACTTTAAAGCAATCCGAAATTCAAGCCCGAATTGTCGCCCGGCCGCAGTTGAACAAATGTATCTTTGGCTGCATGACAAATGCCGTCTAGACGCCAGAAGCCCGCGGAGAAATGAGAATAAAAAGGCGGATCCAGCAGAGCTTAGCGCGGCTCAGTCCCTACAATTTTTTGTTTGGTGACATTTTTCGATTGGCTGCAGAGTGCAGCTAAGCCCAGTTTGCCAATGTTCCTGCTCCTAACCACGGAACTTTTTTTTGCACCGCCAGGTAAGCCTGGCCACAAATCACTCTGTACCCGCTGTCTATAAATGCTTGATGATGTTGGTCGAAGTCGGGCGCAGTTGATGCCACTAACTTTGGTGGTTATATGGGAAAAGGATATGCAAACGGAATAGCTGAATAATTTAGGGCTTAAGGTTCTTGCGACTCCGGTGCAAGATAGACTTGGGAGCTTGCAGAGAAAATAAACTAAATCATTATAGAAATGTTTTATAATCAAGCTCGGAATCGTTACTCTGCCAGTGAATTCGACTGTCTTTCATCACCGGAACGGAACTACACCTTCTTTCATGTTTTTACCAAGCCAGCGCGTCATAATCATATATCAAAGCCGCACAAAAGCCGCCACATAATGAGCTGCCAGCAAAAGGCAGCACCGTGCAGCAGGCTGCACCACCGAGCTGCATCTTGCAACTCGCATCTACAACTTCTACTTTGCAAATTACTTGCACGTTGCAGTCACCCCCAGAACCAGCAGCTGAGGGGTGAAGGTTTGAGAAGGTTGGGCGGTTGTTGTTGTTTATGCAAAAGAAACTGTCATGAGTCTACTAAGCACTTGTGACATGGCCCCACGCCACATGCATATGCAGCATGAAGCATGCAGCATTTGCTTTCGCTGCGCCGACATAATTTGCGACGAAGTGCTCTACAAAATATGCACGGGCTGGCTTGCGGGGAAAAAGGCAAAATAATAACGGAATTCCTTTAATTTTCACACCACTACAAGGCAAGGTGGCAAGCCAACCAGCTAGCGGTAACTACACAGCGGAAAACCTTACATTCAAATCGATAAAACTTGATGAAAATAATATGAGCTGATTGCTATATCGGCGTTTTAAATCATCTTTGACCAAAGGACACTCCTTGGTGGCTTTAGTATTTCTTATTCTCTTTACTCTCACATCAAACTGTTTTTGTTTGCTGTGCAGAGATCGTAACAGCCGCAGACATTGACGACAGTGGCCCAGAGGCAAGTAAGCCGGAGACCGAGACGGTGTCGGAGTTGGAGCAACTTGAACGGTTAAGTACTCGGCACACACTCCCACGGCGTGGAGCAGTCAAGTCAACTGAAAACGTGACAGGATATCCTGCTGCTGCTGCTGCTGCTCCAGCTCCTGCTCCATCTCCTTTTTCCCAGTGATTTTCCTATTTCCAGTGGAGTGGGCGGGCTGGGGTCCTCCGCTTTCTCTGGTGATTACGCCAACGGCATGCAAATGATAAAGGGAACGTGTCGCTTAATGTGCGCCCATTATAATTTGGCATCCGAGCAGTTGGCTGTGGCTAGTGACTCTCCGTCTGGCCTCGATATTTTATCTCATATTCTACACTCCGCGAATGGAGGTCAAAATCAG
This sequence comes from Drosophila ogumai, assembly GCA_018904815.1. NCBI lineage: Eukaryota > Metazoa > Arthropoda > Insecta > Diptera > Drosophilidae > Drosophila > Drosophila ogumai. Next base: position 6,285 of record JAEIIJ010011377.1, on the reverse strand, counting down.
TTTAAAGGCTGTAGGGTTTATACGGTTTCCATGTACTTTTTACTAGCATAAAATCAATTGCAGTCTGAATTATAGGTAAACTAAAATAATATTGTAAACACTCATCATTGAAACATTTGACATTTCGGTTGAACAGTTGGTTACATTTACATAAAACTTATGTTAAGCTCCTATTAAAAATAATTTGAAATAAAATGGCAAAGCATTTTTGGTTTTGGCCAATGGTAAATTTAAAGTTTTGTTAACTCTTGTGTTGCGGTTGCTGCGTATTTTTCTAAATCATTTGCAAAACAGCCGTGATAAACGTTTGCTCCTGTCGTTTTTGTGGTTGGCTTCCCTGGCTGAGCTCACCTGTCACACAAATGGAATTTATGTCCACTGCGGTCGGCCGCAGCGGCAGCATCGGGATATATATTCATTTATATCAGAGAGGATTGGGTTAAAAATTGCATTGATTAAAGTTTGTGTTATTTGAATATTCATTGGCAGTGGCGGTCTCATAAAAGACGACAGCTGTTAATGCCAATGTAGCATATGAAATATTTATTTATGTGCAATATGTATTTATTATTTTTCGCAATTTATTTTCTTTGGATTTATTTGTCAAATTTACATTTCTAATAGTGCCCGACTGATATTGTTTGTGGTTGTAATTAGAAATGTAAATGTACAATTTGTTCAGCTCCGTGTTCGAGTAATAAATAGTTCATGAAATCGATAGTCAATGGCGAATTACGAATAAGTGCAGTAAAATTAATTGTATATCAAGTGGGCAAATTGAACCCTAGAAATAGTTAAGTGTAATAAAGAGACATCGAGGCGAACTCGAATTTAATTAATTTCAATCATTATTAAATTGCCTCTTTCAGAACGTACACATCAAATGCTTATGGAATTCATTAGCTCCCATTCAGAGAGATTACGCAATGTGTAATTTAAATTGTGCAGCTTTTGTGCAACAATAGTGCTAATATTTTTTCCCATTTGTGCAGCACTCAGCACTTCTCGTATTATTATTCTGTTTGCCAATGGGAATTGGATTTGGCCCAGCGGCAAACTTATAATAATATGAAATTAATTTGTGTTTATTTTAGCATAAATTATACAAGCGCTAAATTTATGTTTGGCTTGCAGAAGCGAATGGGTCAGTGCCGCATATCAATTAAAGGCATTTCCCTCTCAATTTTGGTCAAAATTAAATAAAGTATTGTTGGATAATTTTAGTTGATTTTCGATATTTATCGCTTTTGCTGGGCCTATGCCAGCAACGAATTTATGGCGCGTTTTTCAGCCAAAGACAAACATTTTCAAATGTCCTTGGCGATCTAATTGTGTGTGTGTATTCGTGTGTCCTTGCGATATTTATTGCACACAGTTGTACACGAACAACATATATGTAATATCGAATTTTGTGGCCCATAGCCATTGTCCTCCTCTTCTCTGCTTTCCTTTGTGTGTGCCGTTGTGCTTTATGTGTGTGCTACATTTGTTTTCATTTACAAGTATTTCACTTAAAATTTATTTGCCATACACATTTTTATGGCTTAGCTTGGCTTTGTCCTTCGCCTCCCTTGGCCCGCCTGCAGGCAGGACTCTTAAATTATGTATTTGCGAGTAGTAAAATTAAAATTTATTTACCATTCTGTGTTTTATAGTTGACTCAATAAAAAGTAAAATATATAGAAGTAGATGCATGCGAAAGGTCAGCCATATGCTTTGCATACAAGAAAGTGTGCCAGCTCGGGGAGGGGAAGAGGACCCATTTTAATTGGCAACTGAAAGAGTTAATCAAATAAATGCCGCCTTCACTCAGAGGCTCTCTTCCTTTAATGGCCCAAGTTAAGGCGTTTTACCTTTAATTTCGATGGACTCGTTTCGGCAACAGTTTGAAGCCTCATAAAAACATTAATGGAATGACAGCTGCTGCTGCAGTTGGAGAGGCGCGTGCTCTGGCAATTTTTAAACGCGGTCTAAAGACATTATGGCGAAGCGTCGCTGCATGAGTTTTTACTGCTCCTTTTCGTTATTCCTTTTTTTTTATTTTGTCGGAAAAACTGTTTTCTGCTCTTAGCTCTGCCAGTCAGGGCTGCTTTTAAGATCCTTTCGCTTAAGCCTTTTGCATGACGCTTGCCGGTCTCAGCCCCGATTCCGAGTCTTATTCCCGTCCGGGCTCCGGTCCGGGTCCTGTGCATTTTTATTGTGCAATTGTATTTGTTGCTCATGAGAAATTGTATGCGTGCAAAGACGCTTAAAACTTTCGCCTCACTTTTCCCAAGCCGTCTGTCTGTCCGTCCGACTATCTCTCCCCCTGTTTTCCCGATAAGAGCTTTGCTGCACTGAGCCTGAAGTTTCATTGTTTTCCTGCCAAATGCCGGGGCTTAAAACTTACTCGCATTTAATTTTTCCTAATATCTCCCACAGAGCTCTCAAGTCGCTCAATCTGCCGTAGGAGAGCTGCTTGAAATTGGCAATTTTCATGCTTAGTGGTTGGAAACTACTGCAAATACTATATTCCTCAGCATATGCGTTAATATACGAGCTTTGAGTACTGATAACCATTTAGAGCTGATTGAAATTTTGTCAACCAAAACACTAAATTGAAATATGCCTGATATTTCCATTCGATTTCCGATTATTTTCATTTGGTTTGTATTTTTTCAAAAAATTTCTGTGTGCCTCTGCTGTGTATGCTGCCTAATCCCATTATTGTCCATTTCAGAAGCAATTCACACAATTTTGCGGCATTTTGTTTGTCATCCCAGCGTACGTAGATGATAATAAAAGCAGTGGAGGCATCCGCAATGGCATCAATTGCCGCTAGAATATTTTTCAACCAGACCTACATAGCTCTGAAAATAGCTGAAATATCACATAACAAAATGAAATTGGTTGGCGAGTGCAATGTTTCCGAATCCATTTAGATGTCCAACCTAATAAGGGGAGCTCGGTCCGACTGCACTTTCCGCTACTATTCGAGAACGATACAAGTGATTACGTCTTTGTCTCTCAGTGAGTTAATTGCAGCCGCAACGTCTGAACTCCGAGTAGCTTCGTTGGAGCGACTTGTAAAATATTCGCAGCTGATAGTTTTCGCGCCTTGGTCTTCCCCTCGGGAAACGATAAATAAAATGTTTGTCTTAGAGCGAAGTGACAGCGTTTCCTTTCTTTCTTTTCCCAGCCACAACACTGCTGACACTTGCCAAACCGTAAAAATGTCCAGCATTTGCCTGCGAGTAGCGAACGGCAGGAAAACAACAGTGACGAGGGCTAAAAACGGCGAGTTATGTACAGCGATTGTTGCTGTTGTGGTTGGAATATACCCTTACTTGCAACCAAAGGGGTATATTAGCTAATTGGTAAAGTTGTCCAAGTCCTAAAAATTTTACTACAGCTTTTTACTTGCTGACAAGAGTTTGATGGGATGATTTGCATCAAATTTAGTCATGTTATAAAACCCTTTCTTGAATATTATTCCGATTGATTATTCATTTACCTTATAGAAGGGAATTGCTGCATCGGTTCCCGAATGCCCTCAAAATCCGCTTCACTTGCTTGCCGGTTTCCGTTTCCGCCCTGCTGCCGGCAGCAGACATGGCGACGACCACGCCAAGCGACTGGGACAGTGACGTGGACGGGATGGGACTTCAGGGGGTTGGTTGCATGGATTGGGGGAATGGATAGCGACATTGGCGCGACGTCTGCTAGAAGCATTGTTAGTGTTGTCAGCGTCAGCGGGTCTGGGCCGGGACTTGGCTTTGTGCTACGGTAAATCAATACTCGCACTTCTTACCCATATCAGTGCTGCCACTGATATGATATATGCTAGCGGCACTCTCAAGCTCTCCGGCTCAACCTCGAACTTTTCCACTTGCCATAAACTTGGCAAATATTAACTAAGCAAGAGTCAGCAGCGATTCGGTGGGAGTGGCACAAGGATGGAAGCTGAGTAAATTGCGAGCACTTGCAGGACGAAGGATGCAGTTTGCTGGATTCGGGGGCAAAATGCACGGAGAACAATGACTTCTCGAGACTGCGGGGCCAGAAACTTGCCAGAAACTCCACTCATTAACAGCTGTTGTCTTTAGTTTTCAGTCAAGATTCTATTTACTTTCGAGAAAGTTAATTATATTCGTGAACGCGTTTGGCATTTACCATTTTTAGTATTTATCCAGCAATTAGTTTCTTTCGCTGGCTGCCACGCAAGAGAGCGTTACAGATAGTGTTTTGAAAGTTGCTAAAAACGGCTAAACTTTTTAAAATTTTAATTACATTTATTCAGCAATAAATTATAAAACAACTAAAATGTTACTATATATTTTTAGGGACTGCAGATGCTTTATTAAATAGCTTATTTAAACGAAATCTATTTTTTTCTTTTCGAAAGCCACCACCAAGTGGAATGTGAATTTCAAGATTGTGTTTCCATACCAAATGGAAATAATTTTTGGAAATATTAATTAAGTGGCGCGCATACTGCTAGGGAATATTCATTCCCATTCAGCGGAGCAGAAGACGGGCGGGAATAAATTAAAAATTACGCTAGAACGCATTTCCGGCGGAAAACGAGTGAGTCCGAAGACCGAAGCGCTGCCAAAATGAAACCGCCGAGCCGCAACCAATGCCACATATTTACTTTTATCTCAGCCGGAGCAGCCAGAGCCGAGGGCCAAAGCCAAAGCCAACGTCAAAGCCGAGGCTACGCACAAACAAATGGGACTGCTACTCCCACTGGGTCTGTGGGCGGATCCTTCGGACTGGATCCTTCGCCGCTCCTTGCTCGGACTGCAAATGAGGGGGAAACGGAGTCCAGGGTCCGCAGTTCTGCCACTGACAACGGCGATGCTCTCAAATTGTCGGTCGTTTAAATACATTTAAATATAAATGCAGCGAGCGCGGAGCTGCGATAAGGAAGCTGCAGTCCTGCATGTGGATGTGGATGCGGACAAGGACCCGGCTTGGCTTGGCTTGGCTTGGCGATGAGGATGTGAATGGGGGTAAGTGAAATTCTTCATTCATTCGTTTCCATTCATTCAGCGTTCTATCAGCGTGGAAAATCGTGTGTGCGTCTGTGCGGGGTGTGCGGTCAAAGTCTTGCCGCAGCCATTTTAAACGGGCTGCAAGTCGGGACGAGCGATAAACAAATATATATCCAACACTTGTGATGCGCATTTTAAAATAATGAACGAGGACGTGAGGAAAATATCTCAGGGAAACGTTTAATTAATACCCATTAGCCGTCGCAAACGACAAAGAGTGAATTTAAAGATATAAAATAGGTATTGAAATGATTTAGTACTGAAATTCTTTATGATTTTTACATATATTTCTTGATTAATAAGTAAACCAAATAGATGTAGAAGCATTACTATTAAATTATTAATTTTAAAGGCTTATCAAAATGGAAATGCCTTCCTCTATTTAGAATATATTCTTCTTATTCTCGTTAAATTGTATTTTGGGTCCTCTACAATTTTATTTTATATATTGAAAATTATTGCACCGTGCACACCTTTTTCAGAGCTTCAATGAAGTCAGGGAAAGCTTAGCAAGTGAATCCCATGATAATCTGCATTTCAGCTGTTTAGCAGCCACTAACGAAGTGAAATTTGTCGGCTACCCATTGATGCCTTCATGAAAACCGGCTCCATCGTGCCCCAGTCAGAGCCATGACAAGCGAAAGAAAAATTTAATTACATATTTCCTCACAATACGTAATACGCATACGCCCCAGTGGCGGCAGCCTTACATCATTCCTTCGACAGCATGTGTCGTGGGGTCAGCGGATGCGATTCATTTCGTTGCCGTTGCCGTTGCCGTGATTAAATTTTCATTTTATTGCACGATTGAAGGAGCATTCGGTGAATTTAATTGAAAAACTGTGCAGCTGGAGAGCTAATATTTGGTTTACCCCATTCCTGGTGTCCACAGTCCGCATTCCGGACCAGCAGCTGGCATATCCTTTCACGTGGCTCCTGCTTGCTGTCCTATCCGCATGAATGTCGGCGCTTTAACGCTTACCCCACGAAATGAGTTTCAGACGTGTGTTTTGTGCAACTCTGAATTAATTTCATATCTCATGCTTTCCACTGGCATTCGCATGCATATGCAATCGGATTTTCCCGAGCAGAAATCAGAGCGTCCTAAACGCTTAGCCATATCCACATTACACCCCCGATCCAATGGAGCAGATTATGGCAGCGGTCGCTGGTTTAATGGCAGTCGCAGTGTAACGTGTAACGTTCGACTAATGTACAAACTGTTTCCAAAGATCTGTATTGGCTGGGC
>JAEIIJ010011361.1:0-20955 GCA_018904815.1 Drosophila ogumai | reverse complement strand
GTTTTTGTTTTTTTTTTGGTTTAAAACTTAGCTGGAATACTTGGGGGCTCCTTCAGATGGACACTTTCAATGCTGCCAGTGGCGATTTTGGTTTGTGTTTTGGTTGGTTTTAAATTCCGAAAGATAGATAGATAGATTATATCGGTAGTTAGATAGATTTATCGTTATCGCTATCGTTAAATAATTACTGACGATACAAAATAATCGTGTATTGTAGCACACACACCATATATACACAGGATGTACCCCGCTTTATGTGGCGAGGCGGCCAAGAAATTGGAAATTACTTATGGGTTTTTACACAAAAAAAAAAAAAAATGGGTTCTACTATTGTGGATTTTGGAAAAAAAAAACTAGAAAAAAGGATATAAGATGGAAAATTAGGGATCAAACAAATGTGGTTGTAGAAAGATGACCAAAATTTAGATCAAATTAAGATCATAAAAATGATCTTGAAAATTCTGTTAAAGATTAGTATCTAGAGGATATCCTTAAATATCTCCAGGATGCCAACTCAAGTTAAGCCAAAAATTTAGATCAAAGGATATAAAATGATCAGTAAACTTCAGAGATATTGATCTAAATATAAACCATCTTTCTACACACATCCGCCGAGTCCTTAAAAATCAATATCATATCCGTTTTCCGAGAATGGGGAGACTGTTGATAAGTTATTAGTGGGTTGGGTTGGATTGGATTGGGTTGGGCTTAACTCCCTTGTGATTGCGTTTAATTGAGCTCCTTGCGCGTCGTGTTGGGCAGGAGCAGGCACATGAGGCCGCCGCCGATGAGCAGGCCCGACACAATGAACGTCGGCGAGGGACAATAGTTGTCCAGCAGCTGGGCAATCACGATGTTGCCAATGATGCCGCCCAGACGGGCTGCGACCATCGAGATGGCCACACCGGTGGCCCGGAGCTTGGTGGGGAATACTTCGGTGATGAGGCAGTCGAGGGCTGCATTTGCCGCCGAAATGGCGCCACTAAAGATGGCCGAGACGACCAGATTCTGAACGGAGCTGCGCACAAAGTACATCAGCGCCGAACAGATGCCAGCGGTCATGGTGCCGGCAATGAGGAAGAATTTCCTACCCAGCATATCCATGCCAAGGATGGCCAACAAATTGGCAGGCAGGGCTGAGGCCAGCGAAATGAGCGACTCCATGAACACCGATTGGGGTATCTCCGAGGAGCAAGTACCATTGCTGCTCTCCTGGTTGGCAATCTTCACCACATAATCGGTGACCGTACAAACGCCGGCGGACTCGCCCGGGAAGGCCTTCTCGTACTCCTCGAAGCGATTGAAGAGCTCCGGGAACCACATCAACAGGCCGTAATAGCCAATGTGGAATGTAAAGTTGATCGTGATCGAGACGATGGTGAAGCGCAGGATGGGCGACCTAAACAGGGCGCGACTGTGGTCCACCATGCCGCTGACCATCCGTGAATACTTGTTCTTCACACTCGCCGAGCTCTCCAGCAGCTTCTCGTCCACCTCCAGATCATAGACCATGTATTCATCGGGCCGGCGTTTCGTGTTCGTCACGAAAATGCCACGGAAAATGGCCAAGGCACGATCCTTCTTGCCGCGCGTCAACAGGAACTTGGGCGATTCGGGCAGATAGAAGAGCAGGAAGCCGACCAGGAACGAGGGCAGCGAGCAGACCAACAGGAAGATGCGCCACGAGTTATAGGTGAAGTACGGCGTGATGAATCCAATGCTGGTGGGGATGATCAGCCAGGCCAGACTGGCCACGAACAGGTTGCCGAATGTCCAGAAGGCGGCCATGAAGCTCAGCATGGAGCCGCGCTTGGCCTTCGGCTGGAACTCGGCAAAGTACGACCAGATCACAGGACCACTGCCGCCCAAACTGAAAAGAGAGAGAGAGGGGAATACATTAAAGGTTAGTGGTTAAATATAGTTTTAAGATTATTGATTTTAAATTTTAATTAAAAAGGTTTACTAGCATTATTTTTTATATTTGAGTGTTATTTTTTAGCTCAAAATAGTCAAATTTGGATTAAAGCCAACATTATTTTCCCCTTATTTTATATGTTATACATGGCGTATGCGTAATATTTTGCTTAGAAATTACATATTGCGTATACGTATTGCGTATACGCAGACCTAATAATATAAATAAACATCGAAAAAAATTCAAAAATTAAAAAAAAAAACAAATTCAATTTCTTAGAAGTTCGTTCAAATAATTAACAAGCGTTTGACAAAATTATGGTTAAGAGAATCTGGGGAATTAGTTGAAACAAACGAAATAGCTTTAAAAATAAACTGATTATTATTTTTGTAAATTAAAAAAAAATTGTAAGCTATCAATTAACCTTTTAAAAAAGGCAAAGAAAATAATCTCAAATGATTTTAAAGTTTATTCTTTCAAGGGAAACTCCGTAATGCCACTGGTTACCCAGCAAAGCAAAAATATATTGCAAAATATTGCAAAATAATTGTTGTCAGACTCGATGGGTTAATTAGCAGACGATTGGCAAAAATAATAATGATATATACACTACACTCCAGTTCGAGGGGAAACCGAGTGACTAAGCTTCATCCATGTAACCCACAGATCACCAGAGGGGCCAAGGCCTGAGCCGAGAGATTTTCCATTTTTGTGTTTTGGTTATTTTATTTTTTTAAATTTTGGCTTGCTGGCCTGTTGGATTCGAGCCTTTAATTAGCATAAACAGTCACGATATTGCGGCTCAAATATTTTTGTTGTTATTTATAACAAAAGGTAATTGAATTAACACTTTGCCCCGTTTTTGGGCCCGGGCCCGTGTGTCACTCGATCCACACTAGCCACTGGCGTGGAAGATATATAGCCACGAATATGAAGAGTAGATTCTCATCGTATCGGTATTTTTGGCACATTCAATAAGGCAACAAGGCTATATTTGATGTCTTCAACAAGTCAGAGTTTATATTGGGGGGAATTTTGGTTATTAAACTCAAATTGGTTAATGGGAAAAACCTTTTAAAATATTTTGTTTAATTTAAAATAGGTTTTTTAAGGTGCTTTCTACAACTTTTATAGGAAAATGTATAATTTTGTGGGATTTTAACAGTAAAATAAATATTTTTAAATATTACTGCAAAAGGTATAGGTTAGAAATTACTTACATTCACGTTAAAAAGTATTCTAAAAAAATTTAAATATTTTTCTTATTTAAAAATATGTTTTTTAAAGTGCTTTTTAATTTTTATATATTTTGGAAAAATCTATAATATTTTTTGGCATTATCAAAAAAAAATGGTGAAATATCACTAAAAGAGTAGGTTAAATTTACCCCAAAAAATATTCTAAAAAATATTTTTGGAGTTCTATTCCATCTTTAATTAAAATATAAAATTAAAAAAAAAAATACTTACGCTGCACCATTGAGAAACCGGAACAGCATGAAGAAGGTGTAGGACTGCGAGAAGGACGAGGCGACAATACACAGGGCATTCATGAACGAGATGACAATGAGGACCTTCTTGCGGCCAAAGCTGTCCGCAATGCTGCCCCAGAAATACGCTCCCACCATCATGCCAATGAAGATGATCGAATTGAGCCAACCCTTCGTTTCCGTGTTGAGGTCCAGATCGCATTCCGCCGAGGGCAAGATGAAGGACATCGAGATGACGTCCATCTCCTCGGAGGTGCTGACCAGGCCGCAAATGGCCAACAGAATGTAATGGAACTTGCCATAGCCGCACAACTCGATGGCCCGCTCAAAGTTGGCAACTATCGGAGTTGTTGGCTCCGGCAGCGGTGTCGACTTCTTGCGCCCCTTACCGGGCCCCCCCGTGGGAGGACGTCCGTCGGGTGCATCTCCACCGCCGGCATTGGCACGCTCTACGTCCTGCTGCTTGCCATTGGCATGATTGTCCGGCTCGTAGCCGCGATTGTCCGCCGCAAACTGATACTCCGGCTGCTTGGCTCCGGTGCCCAGGGAATACGGCTGGATGATCGCTCGGTTATCGATGTGCGGTGTCGCGTTCGAGGCGATCGAGTTGGTCTGGCCAGCGGGTTGGTGGTGGCCAGCGTTGGCGTTGGTGGCTTGGTTGCTTGCTGCGCTCTGGTTGTAGTTTGGTTGTAGTCCAGCTTCTACATTATAGGCTGTGGATAAGAGGGTTTTTTGGATTGGGAAGACGATGTGGTTAGGTATATTTTTAAATTATTTTTTTTTTAATATAATTAATATTAATATTTATATAATTTTTATAATTTTTGCAACTATGAAATTAGTATGCTTATTTGTAACTCCGAATTTTCTAATTAAAATTAATGCAATATTGAGGAAAACTATGTGGTTAGGTTTTTATCTAGGTATTTTAATGTTTTTATAATTATAATTTATATTTATACCTATATATTTTTTTTCTAATTTATGAATATTACTATATTATTTATTTGTTACTGAGTAAAAACCATAACAGAATTTTCTAATTAAAAAAAATGAATTTGATTCGGTTAAGCTATTCATTTCCTTATCGACTTTCGGGTCAAATATCCACACAGTATGTATGTATGCAGTTATATACATATGTATATTTTCTGGTGCCTCGCTTATCTATAGAGAGATCTTCAATTTCTCTTTTCAATTTATATTCCTATCCCTTATTTGCAAGAGGCACTCTCTAAAGGCCACTTAGGCTTTCTCTCCCTCTCCCAATTTCCAGTCCATAGGACTTTCCAATGCGCTTCCTAGCTAGTCTTAAGTTACATGTAGTTAGTATCAAATGACCTTCTGATCAATTAATACGTAAATTCGTCGCGCAAAAATCACGAAAACCACGTGTTTTATCGAGTGAACTATTTTTCCCATATTGCAATATAATTTATACAAATAGTGAAAGTTTTATATATTTTTTTGATTGTGTTTTCGATACTTACATTCGCTTTTGCCCTTTGCGGAATCACCTTCTACCATTCTATAGTTCAGGGGTTTGTTGGCTTCTTGTGCGCGTAGCAAAAAGGAAATGGGATAAATTTCGGTTTTTGGTTTTCGGGTTTTTTCTTTGTTTTTTTTTTTTGTGTTTCTAAGCTCTGCTTAGACAACGGGTACAGTGGTGTCTGCCTCGCTTGGCGATCTGCAATGAATAAAATGAAGGTTTATCGATTAGTTATCGGTATCGAGAACGGGTTAAATGGTAGTAATTGGACGCAATTGAGCTGAATGACTCTGAAAAATGAACGAGACGGAGACTCCTCTGCCATCGACATCTAATTGGCGGCACAAACAACAGTACGTAATTGATTAATAAAAAATTATGCCCCCGAAATAGTCGCCAGCACGAGAATTAAGCAAGGCGTGAAAAAAACCCCTCCATCCTCCGCTATTTTTATTAATAAATAAATAATTGTGTGTGTGGGGAGCTGAAAGCGTTCAAAATAGTTGAATGTCACTGGTCAGGCAGGGGCGCCTCTCCCCTTTAAATTCCTTTTAATTTCTTATTTTTTTATAATTTAATTATTAATAATACCGATTAGCTCATAAAAGTAATTCATTAAATATTTGCTTGACCCCTTTTTACTTCCCACATGACCACTTCCATGTGCTCATTTCCTCTTTTCCTTCCACTCTCCTCCAGCTTTCACACTCTCTTCCACCTTTCCCTCCTCCCACTCATTTGTCGTTACGCGCTGTTAAGGCAGCGCTGTTATAATCGCTGTTAGCTTTTACACAAAGATGCTCTCAAGCGGAGCGTGTGGTCACTTAGCCAAAGGCGCTGTTTTTCGACCATTAAGCAAGCTAATCAGTTTTACAGCGTGTTCAATAAATACCCATTTAAGTAATTGCCAGTCACGTGCTGCCTCCCAACCTGTAAGCCCAGTCCAAAAATGGAGCTCAGAGAGTGAGTGAGAAAGCTCTTCCGGTGAGCATGTTTCTGTTAATTAACAGAGAATTGATAGGAACTCCTTTAATCTCTCTCCTTGTCTTGTCTTTCTTTTTCACTCTCACTGGAAATTTCTCATTTCAATTTGTGATTTACCGCTGCAATCTTTCACTTTATTCATTGGGCAAAAGCAACAACAATTTTTCGATTCAATTCAACTCGCATTGAACCTGAAACTGAAACAGACAGGCAATGCACGCATGTGCAAAGTGCATTGAAGGAGAACAGGAACCAAAAGCGCAACGGAATACACTGGCAAAAAATACTTGAAAAATCGATCCCTAGTTAATTATATTTAATTTAGGTTAAGAAAGATCTAGACATTCTTTCATGTTTCACATCACTCGGCTGGTGGCCGTCACTCCTGGCTAGGTTCGTTCAATTCCCATGGCGTTCCGCTGCGCAATCGAGTTCGACAACTCGACATCGAAATTAAATTGCAGCGTTAATAGCCAACAATTAGCCATGTTTAATATGAATATATGCTGATTTATGCCCTGGACGCCCACGCTGCTTCCGCAGTCCAGTGGCAGTCCAGCCCTTCACCTGGCCTTGGTACCACTCTCCAACCCATTTCCATTTCCCCCTGCGATGCTCCATTGATCGAGATTCTAGGCTGATGAAATTTACAGTCTTAACTTAGTACATGCCACCTTTAATTTGCTCATTAAATGGATAAATGTTTATATTCATTGGCCACTTAAGTGGCCATAAAATCTGTAAAAACCCTATAGTTAGACAGCAGCTCATTAACAACTTATTGTTAGTCTTGACTATCTAAGTTACGAGCTATAATTTGTGTTTTGCATTGTAATTTATGTTTTTCCGAAAGATAAGTTCCATCTACGGATGCTGGACTGTACGGATAGCGCCATAAAACGCACTCGTTTCCAGTTTGCTGCTTAACAAGTCGTCGTCGTTGTCTTTTCCAATCGCAATTGAAACAGCGCGCAACTGGAAAAACTGCGTGTGAATAGAGCATTCCTCCAGACTGCAGCATTATTTATATTACATTTATACGCTCTCGCCAAGGCACCCCAATGTCATCGGATGCATTTATGGTTTAGTTTAGCTTTGGTTTTGCATTATTATTTGCGCCTTTTGCATATCTCACATTAATTAGCACATAAAAGTGAGCTCGAGATCATATCGGAAACTCATCAAATGGGAAAAAATATGAAGAGGAAAAATAATTTCTCATCATATCGATTACCAAAGCAGTGCGAAAATTGTGAAATGTGATTCATGGGTTTTTTTGTTTCGGTTTTTAATTTATTTTACTTTTGATGCTTAAGAAACCCTCCAGACTTTGTTTTCCATTTCAAGTTCAAGGCCCCTGAGGTCTGTTTTGAAAAGTTTTAATAAAACAATGGATCAATATCAATATTGACCCAATTAGCAGAACAAATGTAAACATATGTATACCCCATATCCCAGTTCAATGATACATTGTATTTATAGGTTCTTCAGGATGAGTAATTTTAGCCACGATTTGAATATAGATTTTAAAATCAGAAAATTCAAAAATAAATCATAAGATTATGATAATAAATAAAGATACTTTTAATGGGGGTTACCCCTTAGGAAATTTATAATTATTAGGGCTATAATTATCTCTATGGTTCCCATATTAGAGTTCATTAATACATTGTGTTCGTAGGTTTTTTTAAAGCATTTTAAGCAACAATTTGGGGATTTTCAAGCAACAATTAATGGATTTTAAAATCAAGAAACTAAAATTTTTGTTTAAGCGTATTAATTATTTCTGTGGATCCCCCTAGGATTTTCTAAATGAAACCTGCTTACATCCCGTTTTCTTTCTAGAGTTTTTGAGAGTCTGCTAATTCATTCGGGGATACGCTAATTTTCCACATTTTTTGGTATCGCATTTCGTTTACCTTTTAGGTGAATCTGGTGGATTGCACTCGGTTCGCGGCTTCTGTTTTGCACCTGTGTCCCTCTCTCACACTCTCTGTTTGGCAATTAACTTTTTCTTCTGTTCGGTTTTGCTTTGTTTACTTTTTTTTGTAATTTTTTTTTTGGTAAAGGTATTTTTAATATTAAGGTATACTTTTATTTAAAGCTGCCGCTTGATGCACTTTAAAAATATGTGTATATTTAGGCCCTGTATTTTTCACTTGTTTGGCGTTTGTTTGAGGATTTTTTGTTTTTTTTTTCTTTTGTGATAATATTGTAATTAAAAAAATTTAAAATTGATTTGTCAGCTCAGCGACTGTTTGTGTTTCTGCTTGTAGTGGATCTTGGCGTTGTCCGACTGCGGAGTTCTCAGTTTTGTTTGGCAATCGCAATTGCAGACTGGCGAACACATTAAAGCCAATTGGTACGAAAACACGGGTTAACAAAAACAAGGAGCAGAGACAAATTACCGAAAATGGGTTTGATCTCGGTCGGATATTTGTTTTCGTTATTTTCTGGTAGTTTGTATTTATTTATTTTTTTAGCGAGCGAGAGCTTTGCTTTTGCGTTACGGTTGGGAACGGCGGTGCGAAAGTATGTGAGCGGCATTCAAATCTGAGCGCCTGCTTAAATACACCGCTCAAAATCGCATTTACCGGAACGGGGTGGTTGTGGAACGCGGCTTATCAGGGCAGCTTCGTGGGGAACAAGCGGGAGTGTTTCAATTCCGAGTGTTTTCAACGCGCGCGCGCCTGCTAATTGAAATTCGAACTGCGAACGGTCGGGTATGTGAAATCAATTAAATGATAACGCGGAGAAGAAAAGCTGCATTACAACCAAGAACGAATATCAAGTAAGTATTACAAGAATTTATTTTATCTTTAATATATTTCTCAAAATAAACCAAAGGTAACTTTGTTAGTTCTAAGGGTGTAAAGATAATTCCCATTTCATTCCTAAACCTTGACCCATCATGATCATGTTCTACCTTGATCCCTGTAAACAATCGATCAACGATCTGTCGCTGGTGAGTCAAGTTCATTATAATCGTTCAACGATCGCGTAACGATGGTTAACCGAATCGTTATAACTGGCAGATCCGGTGACAAAAAAGAAAAAAAAAAGGTATTGGGAGCTGGGGGATGCCAACAATTAACGGCAACAGGCATCGGTGATCGGAAAGAATCATACTTGAGACTTAATAGCAGCATTATCATTGTTGTTGAACGTATATATAAGGGTGTATATATTCATATATATGGATTATTGTTGTGGCGGCGATTACTGCTGATACACTTCGATCGAAAGCAGCGAGCAATGATCGTGTAAGCTAGCCATGTGACTCGAAAAATGCTCAAAAAAATAAGAGACAAATATGAAAAATATAATATAATATCTATATATATGGAAGCGGATCTATTAACGCTTCTCAAGTGGTTCGTTTAGTATTATTATATCATAAAGTCGATCGGCTGTCTAATTGCTTAATTACTGGCCGCATTTCGGTGGGTGTTTCACACCCACTGACTCAGCCTGCTTTTGGCATTTATTAATTGAAATATTAAACCCCCAATCTACAATGTTATGCACTTTTCTCAGAACTCTGCAAGACGTGACATTCTCTTCTTTCCCCTGGTTTTTCTTTCTCTATAGAGACTTGTCTTGCATAATGACTGATTAGGGGGCTTTTATGAAGACTAACTTGACGCTAATTTGTGGTCGCTTCATTTGGCGAATTATCACACCTCTGACCCACACAGAAAAATCCAGCTCGGAACGTGTTCTTTGTTCGTTTTCTCTCGCTTAATAATATTTGTTTATTTGGGGCCGCCCACAATTAAATTAATTAGATAGACATTTTTGAAATGTACCTCTCTCCGGCCTGTCACAGATCGGGCATTATATTCGGTATTGTAAAACGGATAATTGTTAATTATGCTAGATGATTGGCAGCCTAATTACTCAGTCGTAACAATAAACTAAACAGAAGATTGCCTGGACTCTACAATTTGAGAACAAAAAAGTAAATAAAAAGGGTAAGATATATACTAGTTACATGGGAAAAATGTTGTAGAAGATTTTGAAGTATTTTAATTTCTAAAGGGTCTTTAAGAAACGTATTTATTATTTTCATTTAGTAATTAATATATAAATATTTTTGAACAGGATTATCTGAAATTAAACTAAAACTTGGTAAATTTCAATAAAAGTCAAATTTTGACCCAAGAAGAAAGGGTTTTTCCTTTACATTTTCTAATGTTTTAAAGGGTTTTAGTAAAAAGATTAAAAGAGAGTCTGTTAAATATTCTATTATAAGAATTATAGCTTCAATAAAAGTTTAAGTTTGACTGAAAAAGAAATCTTAAGGAATCCTTTGGTTCTCGTCTCGGCTGGAGTAGATAGAGATATTAATGGTTGCTGCACCCGCTGAGTTCAATTCGGGGCGTAATATTTTTTTGTATTTTTTATAAATATATTTATTTTTTTATATAGTATGGCAATGGGTGGGTTTAATCTACGAACAATGACACAGGCAACGAGCACAGATGGGTCCATATATATTCACTACCCTGTAGACATACTTATATATACAGTAGACATGTGTACATACTTCGTATATGCACATTTATCTGCTCCAATATATGTAATATGTACTATATATGCACTGTCTGCTCGCTGAATGTTAATCAAGCTGCGTACGCTGGAAACTCGTTCGAATCGGATTCTTATTTCCTCATCTTGGTCTTCAATTGAGAAGAATATCCCCAGCCCCATCCATTAGTGCGCTTCTTGCACAAACATTTCAATTAATTGGCTTTCCACTTTCAATTGAAAAAAAAAAAAAAAACAACAACAATGTGCGAAACGAAAACAAAAGTCGGATGGGGGGCTCTATCCCCCCGATAATTCAAAACAAATAAACATGACTAATGCTCCCCTCATGATCGCTGGAGATGCTTCGACACAGTGAGGCCTCTCCGAGAACTGACACCCGGCAACAGGCAGCCCAAAGCTAAAGCTATTCTCGATCATTATGAATCAACTGATTAAATGAGTGTTTCTGGGCTTTCGGAGAATTGCTCAGAAGAATTTCATAACCAGGAAGAAAACTATTTTTTTGTTAAGAATAATTACTTTTTTTCATATTAGAAAACTAATTTTTTGCTGAAAAGAATTACTTCTTTTTCGGAAGAAAAGTTTGTTATTTTGATTTTAAGAAAATAGGGTCTTATTTCTTTACAGTAAGGACGAAACTAGGGAGAGTTTTAGGTTCCCCAAGGCGCTCAGAAATCCTATAGAAAAAAAGACATAAATTTCCTAATTTTATAAGGGTTTTATTGGAATTTTTTAGCACTCTAAAGGCAACTCATATAACCATTTTATTTTAAATTTGTTTAATCTACAATTTCTTAATAAAAAAAGTCTAGCCAAGTTTCAAAGTTCAGAATATTATGTTTCTTGTGAATTATTTAAGGTCCAAGCCAGATTAAGGCACCGTAAAATGAGTCATTGTTTCAAGTGAAAAAAGCAGAGAATAATTTTTCAAGGGGCAGGCTTCACAAAAAAAGGCTTGATCCCGGTATATTACATTTTGTTTTTTTAATTAATCTTTCACAGGTGTTGCCTGCCTTCCGTTTTTTATTCCGTATTTTTGGGGAAAAAAGAATATGTTAATACATGTCGGGCGCGCGACAATTTAGTTTGCATAAATAATTTATGCGTATTTTTTGTGTTTTTGTTATACCGCGCAAACAGCCAACAATAAGAAATTCAAATAAATACAAAAGAGAAATGAAAACAAATACAGAAATTCAGAAATACCGAATTACAGGGGGGAGAATAACAAAAGGCGCCAGGTCATAACGAATGTGGAATAATGCCCAGAAAAGAATGTCTCCTCGGAAACGTCAAGATTCCGAGGAGGTTTTATGTGAACAGGAAGAACGACGAAGATGATGATGATGATGATTCACCTTGCCCATTGTAATTTATCCTTGGGCAGGGGTTACGCTTCCCATATCTCATAGATACTGTAGTAAGCAACCTACAGATACTATGTATCTCATAGATCCTTTTTTTTATATATACGCACCTACGGTTACTGCGGGAAACGGTCCTGGATGCACGGCAAAAAAAACTCGGTTCGAATACACGGATCGAGATGTAGATCACTGATTGGAGGAGCTCCACGCGGCTCCAAGAGCGATTGGACAATGCGTTCCAATTGGCGTTTGGTCGCCGCTTTTATAAGCGGATGCTGCTCTTGGACGCCTCGCCTCTCGCGATGTGATCTCTGCTGAGTGCTCAGAGTGTCCCTCCTCGCTCTCTCGCTCTCGTGACGTTATCGGGGGTAAAAATATTAAACAAAAAAATAATAAAAACTAAGGAGACTCATCTGCGATGCTGAGATGCTTATCAAAATCAAAACACAGCGCTCTTCGCCGCCGTCGCTCTTATCTGCCTCGCAACCCGTAACTTGCAATCGCAACAAAGTGTCCGTCGTTCGCAAAAAAAAAAATGTATATAATAAAATAAAATAATAATAAAAACAACACTTTCAATCTTTCAAAGCTTTTTGCCTTGCCTCCCTTTGTTGTAACAATTTAATTATAATAAATATATGTTTACATTATTTCTTAAACGGTTGGAAACAGCAAGGAATGTATTTTTTTTGGCCCTTAAAGAAATTCTTTGATTTGTTTAATTAAAAAAATATTATAAACCAATTGCGGAAGTTTTTTAAGGAAGGTTATAAAGGTTTCAAATTGTTTGTTATTCAAGTTCAAAATTATATTTACAAAACCTTCATTTCAATAAAATTCCTTTTTAATAAATCGTTTAAAAATCTGCATATTCTAAAATATTTGTATACATGGAATTGTAACGAATCGCTTAGTCATGGGCCAGCAACTGGATTCGGATTCGATTTTGAAAATAACGGGTGCGAACCAGTTGATGATTTCGGTTTGGACCAGCTATAGGTTGGTGGCAGTCTACACGGAAAAATGTCATCCCAAAGTTGGTTTTAGTTTTGGGATAATTATTTTATTTTTTTAACTACAATAAAAAACGTTAAAAAAATATGTGAATATAAAATTATGAATAACCGAAAACATACTAAGATTGTAATAAAATTTAATGTAATCAGTAAAAACTCCTTATAATTAAAATCTGAAAAGACTCTCAACACGAAGGAAGCTAAATTTGAATATATCATAACTAAGCCAAAAATATATAAATCTTAAATCGGAAAACAGTTCAGTTTTAGTTTTTATTAGTTTTATGAATCTGCATAATAAATTTTACATTTAAAAAAAATAAAATTTTTTTCAATATATTTTTGATCATTTTAACGATATAAAATAAAAAAAAAAATTGTCGAAATATTTTTCCTACCCACATAGCTAGAAAAATCCGCCTATCGATGCTGATCAATAATAAATAAGATTTATAGGGTCGGAAATGACTCCTTCACTGTCTTATTAGCTTCTGAATGAAATTATAATATTCTGCAAGGGCATGAAAATGCTTTTACATCCTAATTATACACCCAAAATCAACCCAAACTGCTAATTAAAACAATTGCCACTATTATCAATATATTTTTCCATCAAATCTTGATAATTTCGTCTCTCTGTAGACATTCAAAAATCACCCATACAACCTCAAAACAAATGCGCGGCAAGTACCATGATTTAACCGATCGAAATCGAATCGATTCGGAATGGGCTCGCACTCGCATTCAAACCGAAAACGAATACAAAGAATAAATCGCACGTCAACAATATCCAGGCGTAAACAGAAATAGCTCTGCGAATATACTGGGTATATGTATTAAATATTAAATGGCATCTCCGAGTGTGCGTGTGTGAGCCCGCCCTCTCTCCTTCGATCTTTTGTCACTTTGGCCACTTGGCCACTTGGCCAGTGCATGTGCGCGGGACGTATTTGCGTGTCTTGTCCCCCATAGACCTTGTACCGCTCACCCCAGCGGCTGCGGCGGCGGCGGCAAAAGATCTACGTAATTCCTTCCATTTCCATTTCATGAAAATTGCTAGGCATTTTTGTCCACTTTTTTTTTATGTGTGATATTTTTCTAATGTGCAAAGGTTTTTTTCCGCAGCCATGAAAGTGTATCGAGAGTGTGAGTGTCTTCCGAGTTTAGTGATTCGAAAAAAGAGCCCATTGTGTGTGTCACATATTAGTTAGAAATGTCAGGGGAATTATTTGAGATTTATTAATATGTTTAGAGATTTTTCCAGGGGAAATTATTTGAGATTTATTAATATTTTTAGAGATTTTTCCAGGGGAAATTATTTGAGATTATTTAATATTTCATAGGTTTTTCCAGAGGAAAATTATTAAAGATAATTAATATTTCAGAGGTTTTCCCAGGGGAAATTATTAGAGATTTATTAAATATTTCAAAGATTTTTTCAGGAGAAATTATTTGAGATTTATTGATAAATTTTTCAAAGATTTTCCAGCCATCCTTGGTATTTACAAGTCATTACTCTTTAATTGTAATGTAGATCAGCTAAAAATAAACGTATTTTTTCGGCCCTCAATCTTTTGCAATTCGAGTGAGGAAAGGCAAATATTGAACCAACAGCCAGCAGCCTCTCATCATCATCATCATCATCAAGTTCCAAGTTCAGTAATATTTGCCCAACTGTCGGCTGCCAACGCTGGCGGAGATCGGATCACTCTCCTCCTGGCGACAGCAGCTGTCAGGCCTCGTGACCAGAGGCACAGTTCTTTTTGGACAGCTTAGCGGTGTGTCCTTTGACTGCCAAGGCCCGTCAAAGTCAAAGTCATAGCTATCGCAGCTCTGGCATCTCCTTCTCCTCCTCCTCAGCCTGCTCTGTGTATGCTTACTCCGCAAGTGGAACTGACGTCAGTGGAAATTTGTGTGGACTTTATGGGGGCTGCGGCTTAAAGTTTGTTGATGTTTTGTCTTCTTTTCTTTTCTTTGCTTTTTTTTTCTGTGTGGTCTCTGCCACTGGAGATTTATGGGCCACCCACACGGAGATATACTCCTCCACTCCGTTGTGTTATCTACACCGGCTTACTGGGTTTATCAGGCATAAATCTGCTAGTCTTGTGGAATCTGGAATTTGGTATCTCTAGAGTGTTTGCCAAGAGGAGAGAGGGACGGAAATGAAGGAATTAAGAACTACATCCTATACGATCAGCTTTTTTTTTTTTATAAACATTGAGGAAGAAACCTTCATTGAGCAAGATCATTGATCAAGATCATTGAGACAAGATCTTGAAGTAAACTAGTGAACTCATCAAGATCTGGGCTTGAACTTAAGAATTAAGGGGTGAGAGTATCTATGAGACTTTCATTGATTTTTCATTGATCAGTGATCCCGTGGGGATCACATTTTCCCCCATAAAGATCTATCTCCGATTATGCAATCTCCCCCCCAACTGATCCTACTTTATAAACCGGAGTCAAGAGGTCTTATCACCCCTGCCTGTCTTAATGATCTATCTTTAGGTTTATGATCTGTCATTTGGCCAAAAGCCGCAACATTATAACGATCAAAACATCAACATTGTATTTAGCTTAGCTTTGTGGGGGCTTTTTCCTAATACCCAACCACTTGCTGCTGCTGCTCTGACGCACAAGATCGAGATTGGGATGGAGATCTCCATCTCGTTGGTCACGTGAGTCCGTCTTGTTTCGCTCCTAAATGCCCAGTCACTCCCCGGCTACGCAGTGTCTGTCTGTCTATCGTCCAAACTCTGGAACCCCACTGCCCCTAGGCTCTTCTCCGAAACCGAAACTGAAGCCCAGAATGCGCACAGCTCTTGATTAATCATTGCATGCTCAATAACAATTAAGATCGGGGGAAAAATACAAGATGTCGCAGAAGAAGAATATATAGAGGTTGATATATATAAATGTATATATGTAGTGTAAGATATATACAGATATATATATGCTGCAGCGGAGAAGAAGAGCAGCATAGCCTGGGATGACTAAGCGCGGGGCTTAAGCAGAAATCAGAAATCAATTCAGTGCCCAATTTCCAGCCAAGAAAAGAGAGGGGGAAAAGAGAGGGAGGGGGAAAGGGGGAGGTAGTGGAGCACCAGTGCTAACTGGTTAGAACCGAAGCCAATCAACCCGTTGGACCTTTGAGGAACTACGTCATTAAAAAAGGGATGGGGACCATCGCCCATGGAGATGCCATCAATGGTTCCGGGAAAATTGGTTCTGGTTCATTAATTGTGATATTTATTTATTTAATTTATTATTTTATTTATTTATTTAATTTTTTATTATTTTTTTAAAATCTACTACAGATTTCCTAAGACATTAAAATGTTTATTTACAAAAAATCCTGTAAACTCATAGCTTTAGGGAATATATTTATGGATTTCATAGATGATTTATTAAAGTTTATTCCTTGAAAAAAAGTCGTATATTAAAAGCCAGCTCTAAATATTATTTGAAAATATCTGTTAAAATCTCTACTAGACTACCTAGATTTTTTAGATTTTTTTTCATAGTTTATTTAAAGGGGTGCACATGATCGGAAGCTGTCATTCCATCAATTGGAAGACGATCACGATGCCGAGGGAGTGAGGAACTAACTGTCTGCTTGAGTGGTTTTTCATTGCAAAGAATAATGTTTTCTGATTGGAACAGGTTTCATAGCGCCCGAGTTGGAACAGGGGGATCACACAATGGGGGATATGACACAACAATTAGAAACTGCCACAAAACTGTCGCTGGGCTCTTTGTTCGGGGCTCAGCTCTATGCAAATGGAATGGCCTAAAGCCAGTAGCCAAAAGCACTTGCTTTTGTTTGATACGCTTTTGATTGTACTCTTTTTTTCGTATTTATTTTGTGAGTCTACGTTTGATTTAAAGTGTTTATCTGGGCTTAGGGCAGCCGCTGCCAGGCACTATATAGGGGACTATATAGCTATATAGCTACTGCTATAATAGCCACTATGACTGGATCAACACACGAGCCAGCCGAAGGGCCATAAAAATGTAAACGAATTAAGGCCCTCAACTCTCGACGACGCACATTCGATGCAAAAATAAAGAAAAACAAAAATAACAAGGGAAACAACAGAGATCTAGAGATATTTGCATTCTGGTGACCCCGACGAGCGAGGGAAAATAATAAAAAATAAAATGTATTTATAAGATTTTGTATTATTTGCATGCTAAATGCTACGGAGAGAGAACTACAGAGAAAGTGTCAGATTGGTGACCCCCAAAACGGTTACGTGGCCGGGTCTATATCGGGCGTATATATATATCGGGAGATTTCCCAGCGTTTCGTTTATTATTTGTTTGCTAAATAATGCACATCACCGATATCTTAATCCCTTGCCTTATTTATTGTTTATTATTATTTAAATTAAGCTTATAGTCATACTTTATGCTAACGAGAAGGGGATTTTCTGTGCTAATAACAAACCGATTGAATTTCATTTAATTTAAGCATTTAATAATTATAATTGTGTTATAGTAGTAATCTCGAGGGAAAAAATTATTTACATATATTTTATAGAGTGAAGGATGGCGAGAATTTCGCAATGTTAAAGAACTACAAAATTCATTTGAGGCACTTATTTTGTTTATTTATTTTGTTAATACAACTCACACACTTCTATAAATAATAAACATAATAATAATAATAATTTGCCCACAAAATGTTGATTTAAATGAATATCCCCCTTTTGATAAATGTTTATTCTTCCCCATTTGCTTTGCTTATGCCGAAAGGAAGGTCAGCTGGACTCCCTGTCAGTTTGAGATAGTTTTCCAGGGGTCATTATGTGAATGGATAGTGGATGAGTGGGTGAGTGGATAACCCCCAGCTGGCAGCCAAATGGGCATTACAATTATGCAGCTAATTAAAGCACAATTAAGGCAGTTGCCTTGCTTAGTTGTTGTTCTCGTTGTTGTCCCCGGAAAAGTCGCTGCCTGGCCAGCACTCACTGTACCTGCTGCATCTACTATGTATCTGAATCTGTGTTCGAATCCGAATCTGTATCTGTATCCGTATCCGTGGCCGTATCGAGAAGAACTTGCGCGCTGACCCAAACCAATTCGAATTGGTTCGAGCCGCCTCGCCGCCCCCCAAAAACGTATATCGACAGAGCGAACCGAAAGATACAGAGCACGCAGCACAGAAAATAAACAAACAAATAAATAAATAATTATGGCGGAGAGAAGACGATCTGTTGTATAGGCGCTTTATTTTTAAGCAAAGCACCACGCCGCCTCCAAGGAGATGTTTGCCCAGCCAAAAATAAAGCCGCTTCGCAATTTTCGACGATTTTCAAATTGGTCGCGTTTCAGGTTCAAGAACATTAAAAACGCGTCATGCCAGAGATATATCCACATATGTATGTTAGATATGCGGATATTATGTTGTGAGTAGAGATTTATTATACGACAGGCATTTGAGATTAATGCAAGTTAGGAGAGTTTTGGAAAGGGTTAAAGGGGTTTTTAAGAAGGACTAAAGGGATTGTTGGAGTTAAATATGTTCTGACTGTATTTCCTTTTTGCATATTTCCTTTAACAAACTGCTTTATTTATTTTATATATACTTTTTTAATATTTCGAGGTATATATAGTATATTTAAGACCAGTTTCCTGAAATTTACAGTTCCTTAAAAATCATTATAAGGTTAATCTTATTATACCCTTGCAGGGTATTATGTTTTCAGTCGGAAGCTAAAAAATCAGTGAAAGAGTCATTTCCGACCCTACAAATCATATATTTTCTTGATCAGCATCAACAGACAAATCTTTCTAGCCATCTCAGAAAGAAAAAAAAATTTCATAATTTTTTCCAAATTTTATAAGGGGTTACATCGTCAAAATTCTTAAAAATCGGTAAAACTTTTAATTTTTGTAAATATTGAATTAAGTATGCAGATTTATTAATCTAATAAAATTTAGCACAAAACTGTTTTCCGATTTGAAATTAATTCATTTTTGGCTTAGTTATTATATTTTTAAGCTTTCATGTTCCTAAAAATTATCATTAGAATTATAGATAAATATGGGTTATAAATGCTTTAAAATTAATATACTCTTAAGCACTTCTTAAGTTTTTCTCCCTTCTATAACAAATATTTAAGACATTTCCTAATATTTAAGCCACAAATACAAACCATTTTCTTGTTTTTTATTTGCTAATATGGCGCCTATGTTGTCTGACCTTTAACTTTTTAGCTTCCTCCTTAAGCCCATAACCATTTTAATAATAATAACAATCACACGCCTCGCATCTCATCTCCAACTCGGCACGTTTCCTTGTCTTATCTGTTTTGCAAATATTTTGATTAAATAGCAGTTTCCCTGCAATTCCGTTTGTTTTCGTTACAGGGACTACTACGGCTGCCGTAAGTCCGTAAGTGACTTAACTTGTTTTATTGCCCCGCCCGGGGCGTGTCATCACCATGTCTATATAAAGGTAAGTAAGTATATATTCTTTGAAACTATTCATATTTGATAAGTTTTATGCAAAATGGCGAATCAAGTGCAATTAGAAACGATTGAGAGTGGCCAATTATATAAGGGGGAGTAGGCCCGACGGGGAAAAACAATCACGATATGGGTGTTTACTGTCTAGAAACCAATATAAAATTTATTGCTTAAAGGTGGGAAAGTTTTAAATTTGAAATTTTCTTATTTTTCGAAAAAGTACTCACAAAAACTGCGCTGCCAGCGCAAATATTTTACATGAGTTCATGTGCTGTTTGTCTAAGTAATATATTTGCAAACAATAACAACAAATAAAATATTCCAAATATTTTTCATAGAATATCACAATTAAAAAATATTACATTTGTTAAATCCTTTACTTTGAACTGCTGGCAGCTTACCTTCTCTTGGCGTGGCAATGCTGGTGTCCCGTTATCTCCCTGCTTCTGTTGTTGTTGTAATTGCAATTGTTGTCGTTGTTGAAGCTGCGGTTGTTGTTGTAGTTTTGCGGATTGAGCTGCGATATTGCTTCCATTCAAATAGTTATCGCTAGTTTTGGGTTATCGTGATATTTGTTATCGGCTGTACTCCGTTTGTTTTTTGTTTAATTTTCTCAAATTATTTTGTAACTACTGGATTTTTAAATGCTGCTCTAAGCCTTGAAATTAAATTAAACGTTTTAGTATTATTCTATTATTTTATTTTATAAAAAAGGGGAAAAAAAACAAAACATTAAACCTCAAGCTTAATAAAATTGACCTTTTTCCTTACTTTTTTTTTTAGCTATTTAGAAAAATACTGGAAATTCTAATATATATGTTTATAAATATTTTAGCCTATAAAAATGATTTTTTAAATAGATTTCAAGGGAAATTAGGAATATAAGAAGCTTTAATAATGCACCACGTTGGAATATTTAAATATATTATTTAAATATACATATATATGATTTAATTTATCAGTTATTTACTGTATAATATGCATCAGTTATCGATTCATCATTCAATACCCTGACCATTTCTCGAGCAAATCCTTATCGGGGCGCATCCGGATTTGCACATGCAAAGATCGAGAGCGCTTCAAGCGATCCGCACGATCGGCGCAGGCACGTTTCACCCAATTTTCACCTAGCCAGCGGCTGATGGCGAAATAGCAAAAATATAAACAATGCCCGGACACGTGAATCGGCGGCGGCGGGGAATCGAGAATCGTGAATCGCGAATCCTCATGGCCCCCAAGAAAAGCGAAAGCAAAAATGAAAATATATAGAAAATGCGGTTGAGGAAAATAAGAAAAATACGAAAACTAAGGGAAAAAAGAGAGCAGCAGAGAGAGGACGGCACTCTGTGCGTGGAAAATTTAAAATTGTTGTTGAAAATTGGAAAAACTGATTCTATCTTGTTTATTTCGGACACCCAGTGGGTGAGTCTGTCAGTTATTTCGATTGCTTCCCATACTTATATATACTTCGATTTGTTTATGTTTTTTTTTTGTGTGTCTGTTTTTTTTTTTATTTGCTTCTTATTTGTACTTATTACGCACAGAAAATGTGCTTAGTCTGTTTGAAATTTTGGCTGTGCTGGGAATTTGTCTGGTTTCTTATATTTGAAAATTATTTAAAAAGGTTTTTTAATAGATTTTATAAATAAATATTAATATTTACTTAT
>JAEIIJ010011360.1:0-23243 GCA_018904815.1 Drosophila ogumai | reverse complement strand
GCGCTGTCAAATGTTTAATGAAGTCTCTAATTAATGCGGCAGTGTCATGCCAGCATAAACGAAATTGCACAGTGTGGCAGCTTTTTCCCGAGAGTAAATACCACAAATACCGAACAATTTTAATGATATAGCAGCACTAAGATAGATTTCGATTAAACCAAGTTTGGCGGGTAAGAAAAATCGATTTGTTTAAATTTGAATTTAAGATTATGAATAGTTTGAAGGAAATAACCCAGCAGGGTTTATTTACAGCACCTATTCATTTGAGTGACGTGAATTTTGAATGCGTTCAATAGCTTAATGGTTTATTTTTATGGTTACTGAACAGCGCTTTTCGCTTTAAAAAACATGAAAAACACATGACAGTGACCTACGAACTTGCTGTGTGCAACAAACTAAACTGCTTGAGAGCCTGCCAACCCGTCAACATGCATGCAAGGTCTTTTGCTGCTGCCAAGCGACAATTAAGGTTGATCCACGCCCCCTTTTTCCGTCTTGTTTTCCCCTATGGCGCAACGCTGGGTACGGTTGTTACGTTGTTCACCTGTTTGTCATTGTCATTTTGCGACATGTTTTGACTGCTTATTCAATGGCCAGCATTGAACTTCGCACACGCGATCCACCTGAGCATCGACTGTGGAGAAGCATCGAGCATCGCACTGGATTTTGGCGGTGTTTCCGTAATAAACTTTCAAATCAAGTGCAAAGCCACGCGCCGAACTCTTACCTTCATTTCTTTCCTAATTGAAACTCTTCACGCCATTTCATGGCTAGCTGGATTCCATTTCCCAGTGGCAGCTGTCCAAACAAGTAACCCACGGCCAGCATGGTTGTTGATGACAGATTTTCGGGGGATCCCAGCTAGCGGAAAGGTGGGAAATATTTTTTGCTGTTGTAAAAAATAGAATATACCGAGGGAAAATAAGTTGTATGAATAAAAAATATTGCAATTAAAAAATTAAAACTATTTAAATAGTCATCTTCTTTCTTTAATTTAAATAATAATATATATTTAAACAATTCAAATTCGCTTCAAAAAAGAATAAAAATTAAATTCCCTTGAATTATATCTATCATCAATTAATGTCTTATCTTTTCATTAGTTCCCAAAATAACGTAACTTAGATTTCTAAAAACACTCTTAAGTTTCATTAAGTCGTCTCCTAGTTGTCCTTAAATTTATATTCCCTGTTTTCTTCGAGTATTGTTGTGGTGTGCGCTTTGTGCTTGCTATTTAGTGGGCATTACGCTGCGCCTTCGTCCTCGCTCCGGCGTGAAATGATAATGGCGTACGCATCCCTTTGGCACGGCACACCCGAGGAAGCAGGAAGCGGGAGAGTCGGGGAGTGAATGGGGGCTATGGCCATATGTTCTCGGGGGCCTGCTCTGGCGATACTCCCCGCGACCGTCGCTCGCCACTGACCTCAATAATAATTTCGTCTAATTGCTTCGTAATTATGCCGCGCACATGCTTTTCTTGATTCGCCCGCTGTTGGTAATT
This sequence comes from Drosophila ogumai, assembly GCA_018904815.1. NCBI lineage: Eukaryota > Metazoa > Arthropoda > Insecta > Diptera > Drosophilidae > Drosophila > Drosophila ogumai. The sequence continues at coordinate 21,742 of JAEIIJ010011360.1, read as the reverse complement.
CACTGCCCTCTCCTATCTTCGCCTGTGCGTGCTCTCCCTGCTCAAGGATCCAAGGATGTGCGGTAGCTTCTAGGGGGCGGCTGGCCGGCTGGTTCGAGGCGGCCATTTTGGCCATGTTATTATTTGTCTCCTTTGTTTTGTGCCATTTTTCGTCATTTGCTTCATTTTCTGTCATTAGAGGCATTTAACTTTTTGCTGTTTTGCCTCTTTCCGATTTGCTTTCATTATTCATGTGGCCGCGGCCATTCACAGTCCACACTTTGCCAGGAAAACTGAGTAAATGGTCTGTCGCCCCGGTTTTTCCTGCGGTCAACGAAACAATACAAATTAAATAATAAAATTTTCCGAGAATTTAAACACATGTTTTGTTAAATATTTTACAATCTATTTTCATCGTTTTTTTCATTGAACGACCCGCAAAAATCAAAAAATTTAAAAAATTGTAATCTACACCAGTAATAAAATTCAACACTAGTGTAATCCTAGGATTAATATTTATTCAAGATTTTTTATATTCAAAATTCAATCTTATTTCAAGCCATAAAAAAAGGATAATCTATTCAAAATAAACTAAAAAGTCTTAAATATTACTTACATTCTTATATTAGGTTTTTTTTTTAATTTAAAAATAAAAAGTCATTTTTGGTAATTTATTTCTGAAATATACATTTTTCTTGTTATATATTTGGGAGACCATTGTATTTTGAAAGCATTTGGGGAATTTCGTGGATAGTTTAGTTTAGTTCGTGGATAGTCTTTACTATTTTGATTTACAAAATAATTGAATTTTTTAAAACTAAATAAGGATCACAGCCCAATAAAAAACGCTTTTAGGTAAATTTAAGTGCGCCGTGGACCAATATAGACTTTAAATTGACATACAATAAATGAAACAAGACTCAATTGCTTAATTACAAAACTATTCAGGCGAAGACCTACCTACCAAATGTGTTTTCACATCGAGAATTCAATAGGAAATAGCGAAAAGCACTTGCTGCCTTGGCTTACTCCATCCCTTTTGTGCTGCCAAGGAGCCAAGGAGCGTATCAATGTGTGTCAATGGGCTGTTGACTCCAATTGGATTCACCTGTCGTCGTTCCAGGAGTGCAGAGCTGCAGCCCGCCTCTATTTTCTGCTCGTAGCCGTATATATGTGTCGAGTCATTTAGATGGTATCACTCACATTTTTAATGACAACTAATACGACTGTCATTTGAGTTTGCCCCCATTTAGACCCCCCTTTTACTCCTGCCCAGGCTTAATCACATTTCGGAGGTGGCAAATGGGGAGGAGGGGCCGTGTCTCGCTCTTTTGGCCACAAGTATGTCTAATGCGCACAACTTTTAATTGAGTTTAAAATTGTATGAAGAAAGGACGAACGGAACGGAATGGAAATCGGCAACCGTAATTATATAGCAGCTTACGCGTATGTGCGTGTGTGCTTGGGGGTGTGCGAGTGTTTATGTTCGCAGTTTTTGAAGTGTGTCGGTTTCAATCTCGGTAAATTGCCCATGAAATATTAACTTTACCATAATGAGACGCAATTTTTATACCTCGCAATTTGGCTAACAAAATTTGGCAGGCCTGAAAACTTTACAAAGTCACACATGCCCAGGGCCACACCGAAACAAACCGTATGTTAGATAATAAATTTGAATTCGTTTTCTTATAAAGTTTTAATTTCATCTCAGCTGTAAGTGTCAAATCGAATTTTTTTGCTGTCTGAATTTTTACCATTTGTTATTTTTTCTTAAAAAAAAAATCTAGATTAAAAATGCGTCCAAAGTGGAACCAGCCAGTTACCTTGTTCTGCCCGGAAGGCCGCCTCCCCCAAGTGGAGTTCGCCGTAAATAGCGTTCAAAAAGGATCGACTTTGGTGGGAATCCGCTGTGTCAACTGTGTGGTGATGGCTCTGGGACAAAAGGTTCCTTTTCCGATGCATACGGAGCGGTCTTTACAGCGGATCTTTCCGGTGGACGAAAATGTGATGATGTCCTATGCCGGAATGGCGCCCGATGGCCGTGCCCTGCTCGCCCGAGCCCGTTCCGAGTGCCAGAAGCTAAGGAGTGTTCATGGAGGTTCCGTGAGCGTAAAGCAAGTCACTGAATACATTGCCGACTTGCAGTTGAAGCATACCCAGGCTCCCGATTGCCGTCCATTTGGGGTGTCCTGCCTGGTGGGCGGCTTTGATCCGAATCTTAAGCCTCGATTGTTCCAAACCGATCCTTATGGCAATTATTATGAATATAAGGCCCGGGCTATTGGTCGATCCGAGCAAACGGTCCAGGGATATCTGGAGACAGTATTTACCGTAGATTTTTTGCCAAACCGCCATAGAGCTATTAAGATGGCCATTGAAGCCTTGCTCTTGGTGTCCCAGCCGGAAAACAAGAACTTTGAGGTGGTGCTGCTGAAGAGCAACAATCATTTTGTGAAGCTGGAACCGGATATTGTGGCCGATTATGTGAATAGCATGGATCAGAGCGCTGAGGGATAGAAGCTCAATGGAAAGGAAGCCTCTTATACTTATTCTAGAGTTTTCTGCCATGTTAAACTTTTTTGTAACGCTCTATTCACCTCTCCTTATATTAAATATATTAATAGATAATGAAAATATTTAACTACAACAAAAAAGAAACTAATTTAAACTTAAAGAACCCACACTGGAATTACAGAAACAGGAACTTTTGTTAGCTGTTTTACCTTACTTTGCATTTTATAAATTTCTAAATTCATTTCTAAATGAATTTCTATCTGAATAAATAAGAACAATACATATATTATTGGAAATTTCAATAATTTATTTGTTTTGGTTTGAATTTGCTAGAAAATGTAAGTTGAGAATTATAGTGCAAAGTATGCGCTATGTTCGCCTATGCTAAGGGATCTTTTGTTAGCTTTGGACTTTTAAAAATTAAATTGGCACTGCATTAAATATATTCCAACCGATTATAAGCATCGAATGTTAATAAAAAATAAGGAAATAAATAATTCAGATAAAGAAATAAATAAATGCCAAAACGGTTCCAAATTTTTTCAGTGTACAACCTCAAATGGAAAGACAACAGAAAAGGTTACCTGGGCATTATAAATTGTTTGGTTTTATGTCCTTAGCCTTTTTTTTTTGTTTGGCAGGATAATGTTAGTGCACCTGTCTCCATATAATCCAATAAAAAACAAGGAGCTGCGGAAAAAACCGGCACAATCCTTCTTATTCAGTGACCAAGCGTCGCACATAAAGGACACAAATTCTTTGACCCAATTATGGCCATGGAATTGTGACACATTGAGGCCTCACTGCACTCGCCCTCGCCTGGCCTTCGAGGTAATCCAGCGCCGAATGAAAAATGACTCAATTTGCAATGGCCGACATCTTACCACCGCAGCCCGATCTTCCTCCCTCTCCAACTCTGGGTCCCAACAGACACCGTCATTACTTTTACCGTTGCCACAACCCTTAATAAGGAGTAATTCCGTGGCCCACGGATAGTTAGTGGAAAATGACTTGGCTTATAAGTAAAATTTCTTGCAATTTCGCATCGACAAATGGCCATTTTTTTGTTTTTGTGTGTGTTTTTTGCTGCATGGCACGTACAATGGGACAAGCAAAAATAAAAACAAAAGTCAGTGGAACACGACAGCGAAGGAAGGCAGGCGAAAATCGAATATTCCGGCTGCCAGATATATCCGCTGGCAAGATTTATTCCACAGCCCGCCCTGTCGAGAGTTGTTTAATTGGAGTTTCAACAGGCGCGAAGTACATACTACATACTACATAAAACAATTCCGACAACAGGGCTGACAAAAGTATTTAATTCTCTTGACTATGTCAGTGGAAAGTGTATGTGAAAATAAAAATAATAAAATAAGAGCTCTACAGTCCCAGACCTATGCCATTTTACATTTAATTAAAGGGAATAAATAGCCAGAAATGTACTGTCAAGGTCTTCATTTGTATAATTTTCTATCAGAGCATTGCTTTTAGCAACCTGGGCATTTATTTTTAATTTTTACATTTTATGTAAATGGTAGGCATTCTTTATGCTGCCGTCAACCACTTGAATTTGTAATTCAATCGAAACATTGTTGTGCGGATTAAAAAGGCCCGACTTCGATTAGTCGCCTACTAAACAGCAACGGGAACGGAGGAGCCTATCACCATGTATGAAGTCGATAACATCACCCTGACCATATCGGGCGATCCTGTCCAGTTTCCACTCGTGGGCAGTCCCTGGCCTCCGCTGATGATCCTCGGTGGCTACCTTTTCTTCGTGCTGAAGCTAGGAAGGAAAATCATGGAGAATCGGAAGCCCTTCGATCTGCGGGGAGTAATAAAGGTCTACAACATTGTTCAGATTGTGTACAACAGTGTGTCTTTATTGGTTGTAAGTAAAAAATACATATAAAAAAATAAATAATAAACAGAAAATTCAATAGAATTATAACGATAAAAGGAAGTTTGTGATATTTTTATTGAGTTCATTTACAATCCCTAAATAATATCCTTAAATTAACTCCATATTTTTACAGGCCCTGTACTTCTTGTTCGTTTTGAGGGTATACGACATGAGCTGCGTCCACAGACTGCCACTGGATCACGAATACAAGAACTGGGAACGCCTGCTCTCCTACTCGTACTACTTCAACAAGTATATGGACCTGGTCGAGACGGTATTTTTTGTGATGCGGAAGAAGGATCGACAGATATCCTTCCTGCACGTCTTCCACCACACCATCATGTGTGTTGGCGGATACCTGTACTTCACTTTTAGTGGCTACGGAGGCCTCCTATTCCCTGTGTGCCTTATTAACGTGGCGGTGCACATCATCATGTATACCTACTACTACCTGTCCTCGGTCAGCCCCGAGGTGCAGGCCAGTCTCTGGTGGAAGAAGTACCTCACCATCGTCCAGTTGGTCCAGTTCTTCCTCGGTGTGTCATTCTTGGTCAACACCCTGAGGCAGCCCAACTGCAATGCGTCGCGAACGGTGATCTACCTGGGCACGCTACTGGGTGCCGCCTTCATCACGCTCTTCGGCAACTTTTACGTCAGGGCCTACATACTTCCTGCCAGGAAGAAGTCCCAGATGAAGGTGCAGTAAGCACACATTTATAACTTTTAGAAACAATTTAAAGTACTTTTTGTGATTTGAATTTCTAACGTATTAAATGGTCACGACTAAGCGAATGCCGGCGCTGTTTTAATAAGTTACCTCAAGCTAGGGAATGTAGGTGTAGGCCATGGAATAACTTTGAATTGCTATTTAAGAGGTAATGAATAATAGAAAAGCCCTGAGAAGTCAAATTATAAATATGTAATGCAATTGCATAATTCGTTTATCGAGTGTGTTGCGTATTTATAGCCTGGATATTTTGGATTCTTTCAATAAAACTATAAGCTCCACATTTTTCCTAAGGATAGATAGATTTTAATATTATTATCGATATTAAAGGATAATATTAGAATAATGTTTAATTATTTATATAATTTTTTCAATCGAATATATTTAAGAAATCTTTACAAAAAAAGTTTCTGAGGACACTTTCATTTCATATTTAACTTCAAAAGTGATAAATCACAGATTTGTATCACAGCGTAAATATATCGTTCTATTTGCTATCGATACATTATCGTTATATTCCGATTTTCTGTCATCCCTAGAGTTTTATATATTATGCAAATTTCATTATGCTCAATGCCGCCTTCAAAATGAAAATCTCTTCTTTTTCTATCCTCAGTTGTTGAGAAAAACACTCCACACACTCCATGGTAGCTTTCTTATTTGTTATATTAATTTTTCTATCGTTCTTATGGCATTTTTTTGTATGATATGAACATTGGATATGGCTCTTTGCGATTTATATAAAAAATACTATTTTGAAAGCTTTATTAGGAAAGTAAGAGACTAGTTGAAAAATGAAAATAAATCGAAAAGCTTTGACGTTGCTCTCTGGAGATTGCAAAAATAAATCATGTGCCTCACGCCCATGACTGTTTGCGAAGTCGCTCTTTCCATTAGATCTCGTGCCCAAGGCTTAATTAAATTCAGAGTCGGCTTCAAAGGGCGAACACCCTAGTGTCAATGGCTGCCTAATGGTACCTGCTAAGCATACACACTCTACTCGGTCATAAATTATTTATTTCAATTCACAATTCAATTGGGGCAAGCATTTGAGTCTATTTAATTCCCCCAAAACCTTACTCCCGATCGGTTCCCCGTCCATTAGGGATCTTGGATACGAACATGCTTACCCCGGTAGATCCCGAGCAGCTGGCTTTTTTGGCCAGTCCGTGGCCCACTGCGATTATCCTGGCCACCTATCTTCTGTTCGTGCTGAAGGTGGGTCCATGGCTAATGGCAGGTCGGAAGCCTTTCGATTTGCGTAGATTTATCAAGGCGTACAATATCCTGCAGATCCTTTACAATGGCAGCATAGTCGTAAGCGTGAGTATGGCGATATTATGTAATTGCTCTGGTTGTAGTACATCATTCGAATGACTTTCGCAGACCTCCTACATCCTCTTTGTGCTGAGGCCGTACAATCTTCGGTGCCCCATTACTATGCCACTGGACCACAAGCTCAAGGATGCGGAGCGCCTGTTGAGTAATGCCTATACCATCAACAAGTTCGTGGATCTGGTCGAGACGGTGATCTTTGTGCTGCGCAAGAAGGATCGGCAGGTGTCCTTCCTGCACATTTTCCACCACATTGCAATGGTCCTCTACGTGTATCTCTACACAACCCTGAACGGTCCCGGTGGCCCCAGTTCCCCGATGATGCTGATGAACGTGATCGTGCACACGATCATGTACACCTACTACTTCCTGTCGTCCATCAGCCCGGCTGTGCAGGCGAGCCTCTGGTGGAAAAAGTACATAACCATAGCTCAGCTGATCCAGTTCGGGGGTCTGATGGTGTTCTGCATCCAAATGCTGGCCCAGAGTGATTGCCAGGCACCCCGTTTGGTGTCGTACGTTATTGGTGCTTTATCCGCGTCCTTTACTGTTATGTTTGGTAAATTTTACTACCGGACATACGTAGTGAACAACCAAAAGAAGGTCTAGAGTCCAAAGTGTAGATATCTATTTAATAAAATAAGAAATATTATTAAAAATGCATTATTTTAATTCCTAAATACAGACTAAATATAATTATATTTTTTACCACCTTCCAAGGGGCTAGACTCAACAATGTCACGTTGAAAGGGTTCCCTGGCCTTCAGGCTCTTTGTGAGCAATGTCCTGACTACTTCTTCTAAATATTGTCTCCAGAGTTATCTCCCAAGACTTTGTTTAAGCTTTGAAGAACATATGGGCATTTCCATAAAAGAAAATTTACGAACGAATCACTTGAATTTCGAAGGCTATAAACAAAGTCTTCCATCAGAAAAAATGTGTTTCCTTTCTACATGTTTTTTTTTTTTTTAATTTTAATGCGTAGGAAAAGCTCAGGTGTATTTCAAGTGTATGTTCTCTATCACAAATTTGTTTTATCTAGAAGATATCTCTGGTCTCTATCACTAATCTCTCTATTACTAATGGCTCAGAGTGCGCTCGGATAGCCACAAACTAAAGGAAAAAACCACTTGTAAGACCTCAACAAAAACAAACTTTAATTTTGTCATTGTACATTGTCACTTCCGCAAAACTTCGAAATCTACTAGCACCAGCCAGGTGCAGTACTTGACTGTCCACGTAATGTCATTGCAAGGCTGCAATTATGCAGTTGACTCTGCGATTCTAATTCGCTGCATATAATTCCTATGTAAATTCCAGCTGGGTAGACCCTTTATTTTTAAGAATTTCCGGATAGGTCTAGGCTATATCTTATTTATATTTTTTCATTATCTTATTCATATTTTAATTAAAGGCGGTTAGCAATGTCCAAGCAGGTCCTGCTAAGCTGTCCTGCAAGCTTTACAAAGCGGATCACTTCCTACTCACGTATGTTTTTCTATTGGAGACAGCTTGAACTTGAGGATTGGAATTAAACGCATGCAATTAATGTAAATTGTAGGCACACGTATGGCGCAATGACTAGTTTTCGTTAAGGATTAAGTGGTAAGATTCGCTCAGTCGCTGATTTACCAGCAACGCGAGCAGAGAATCCCTCTTATTGTAAACTATCGTCAAAGCCAAAGTTCTAAATATGAATCTGACAATATCGCCCGATCCTGTCCAGTTGCCACTCGGGGGCAGTCCCTGGCCCCCGCTGATGACCCTCGCCGTCTACCTCATCTTCGTCCTGAAGGTGGGCAGGAAGATGATGGAGGATCGGAAACCATTCGATCTGCGAGGCGTAGTCAAAATCTACAATATTGTTCAGATCGTGTACAACAGTTTTGTATTTATTGCGGTAAGTACTGCTGGTTCCAAAAAACCGAGATTTCAAGGATTTTACAGCATGTTTGAGGTCCTTTTGAAATAATTTGTAGTGTGTTAAAGATATCCGTCAATTAATACGATTTTTTTCCAGGGCCTGTACTTCCTTTTTGTTTTGAAGGCATACGACCTAAACTGCGTCCGTAGACTTCCACTGGATCACCAACACAAGAACTGGGAGCGCCTGATAGCCTACGCGTACTACTTCAACAAGTATATGGATCTGACCGAGACGGTCTTCTTTGTGATGCGAAAGAAGTATCGGCAGATATCCTTCCTGCACGTCTTCCACCACACCATCTTGTGTGCTTTCGGATACATGCATATCATTTTCAGCGGCTATGGCGGTACCGTGTCTCCGGTGTGCTTACTTAACGTGGCGGTGCACATCATCATGTACACCTACTACTACCTGTCATCGGTCAGCGCCAAGGTGCAGGCCAGTCTCTGGTGGAAGAAGTACATCACCATCGCCCAGTTGGTCCAGTTTGTCCTCGGATTAATATACTTAGCCAACACTTTGGGGCAGCCCAACTGCGATGCGTCGCGACCAGTTATCTACTGTGTTATGTTAATGCAGACTTCATTCCTCATCCTATTCACCAACTTCTACATTCGCGCCTACATACTGCCAAACAAGAAGTCGGAGCCAAAAATGCAGTAAGCATCGAGGTCCTGCAACAATATTGTGAAGTTATCAATCTGTTTTGGCTACTACTATCCCAGCTTAAAACCGCAACAAATGTGTTCAAATTTTAAATGAAATAAAGGCAATCCTTACATATATCATTTGGCAACTATTTAATTACATAAAATCTCTTTTGACCAAATACAACTCTGGCCAACTCCTTAATTGTTAATTCATTTATTCTTTAAAATATTAGTTTAAATAATGTAAATAGCTCTGGATAGTTTTCCAACATTTGATAATGCCGAGTCTTTAAATTAACGCATTTCCTGTTTTTTTATGGAATAAATCCGGAACGTTGTCAATACGATGTAAAATTGAAAAAGGGAATTAGTTATCGTAGTCGAAAATTCTGTAGACCCCTTTGATTTTATAAATCTAAATATGGTTCAAGTCCATTCCAAAGGAACTGCACAATGCACGTTTAATGTCATTTAAAACGGCAATTACTCAGCACGCTCTCAGGCCCTAGCAGCGGAGCCAAATGGGAACAGCCACGGACCCATACCCAGGACACAGACCAGACCCAGACCCAGACCCAGACCCAGACCCATTCCCAGTCCCAGCCAGAAACACGTAAGCGCCCAACTGCACTTGACTGTGGCTTCGCTTTAATGTCACTGCATGGCCGCAATTATTCAGCTGGCACCTCGACGCTGATTCACCGCATGCGATTCCTATGCAAATACCGGTTGGGTGGCCCTTCCGGTGCCATAAATCGCCGGACTGGCCTAGCCCGCAGTCCTGAGGACGAATCCAGCGAATCGCGGGCGACCTACAGGATCGGTGACCGTGTCCCGATCGCTGCAATGCCTTCCAAGAATAACAACTTGATATATTGCTGTGGACCAAAATATTATATTATTAAGCAACTTAATATATCGCCAGTCACTGTTTTTCGTTTGAATGAAAACTTGACTAAAATTGTTATACCCTGTGGTAGGGAAAAATAAAAATTAAACAGTTGCACAATTTTGTAAATAAAAGCCAAATTATTCATCGTTAAAAGTTGGCTTCAAAGTGCAATCACCTCCAGTTTCAAATACTGCTTAATCGTATTTCAATTATATATTCAAAAGTATTCAATATTCAATTCCATTAGGCCTCTTCTATATATCATTCAGCAGCCAAAAGACTTTGTTTAATGGTTATAAAACCTTTCGAGCGAGTGGAAGTATGGCGGTCTTGGATATGACAATCCTTACACTGGTAGATCCTGAGGATTTTGGAAGGTCACTGGCCCACTGCCACAATCTTGATTAACTAACTCCTGTTCGTTCTGAAGGTGGTTCTTCGCTTTATCGAATGCGTAAGATATCCTGCAGAGTATGGAAATGGAATTAAGTGTAATTTTCGCCGGCAGGACATCATCCGCATGAATTTTTCAGGCCTTTTAAGTCCTATACTGAGTCTGAGGTGCCTCATCACTCTACCACTGGACCACGAGCTCAAGGATACGGAGCCTCTGTTAAGTAGTCCTTAAACCATCAAGTTGGTGGATTTGGTGTGTGCAAAGTTGAAATTTCTATACCCAAAAGGTTTGCAGAAGATAAAATCGATCATAGCTAAGCCAAATATGCAATAATTGCAATTCGGAGAGATTTTCCGTGTTGATATTTTTTAGGTTCAAAGATCAGCAAATTGAATTAAACATTTTAAATAATTTTGATACAAAAAAATATCTCAAAAACTGGTCAATTTATTTCTCCCGCGGACATGGCAAGTTTGACTGGCCATTTCTTATTATAGCTGTTAATTTAAATGGGTTATTTTTAGGTCTTTCCATGCAAAGGTTATAGGCGAAAATAGCGAAAAATCGAGAACAGAAGGGTTATTGTCGTGTGACTCCAAGGGAACTGCACAATGCACATTTAATGTCATTTAAAACGGCAATTACTCAGCACGCTCTCCGGCTCCGGACTCGTATTCGCCGCATGCGATTACCATGCAAATGCAGGCTGGGCGGCCCTTTCTGTGCCATAAATCGTCGGACTGGCCTAGCCCGGGTCTTATATTCTAATTAAAAGCGGTTAGCAATGCCCTAGCATGTGCTCAGACGGAGCAAGCGAATCACGTGCTATCCACAGGACTCCGAGTCCGTGTTCCAATTGCCCCAATGCATTCCGGGTTCAGGCCGCTTGACCTCGACGACTGCATTTGAAGCAAGTATCGACGGGATTTAAATTAGTCTATGTATTATTCAAGCCATGCAAGTGCAAATGTATGCCATAGGTACAAGTCAAAAACACCTTTTTAATAAAGATTTGTTTTTAAGATCTGGAAAGGCCTTAAAACTTCAAGAACATTCGATGTTGGGTCTTGTTTAACCACACTTTTTGTGAAAAATAATAATCAAAATTAATTTTCCTGGCTTACTGTATTTATTTTGTATTTTAAAGTTAAATTTTATTTTAATTTGTTAATTATCTTGTTTTTTTACCCCTTCTACATTTGGTCGCCGTCTCGTTATCTCTACTCGTTGTCAATAGTACTGATCCTGATCTTCCTTCATCGTTTGGGGTGATATTAATGACATGCAATGCAATGCCGAGATCTCTCCAGACTCATTTATTCTTCTTTTTTGGAAGAATATAGGTGCGAATGTAGAAGTTGATAAATAATATAAGGAATATAGATGCAAAAACTGCGGACATCCCTGCGGAGAATTTGGCGGTTTCACAGTCGGGTTGAGAGAGGGTGTAGATGCTGTGCAACAGGACGATTACGAACTGGACTAGCTGGATGGTGGTCATGTACTTCTTCCACCAGAGAACCGCCTTCGAATTTCGATTGAGGGCTGACTGGTAATAGTAGATATACATCAGACTGTGGACGATCATATTCCAGAAGATCACGAAGAGCCCGTGGCCGCCATAGCCCTTATAGTGCATATAGAAGAAGGGTATATACACCATGTAGACGTGGTGGAAGACGTGCAGGAAGGATATCTGGCGATCCTTCTTTCGCAGGATGAAGAAGAACGTCTCCAGCATGTCTATGAATTTGTTCAAATAGTACGAGTAGCTCAGCCAGCGTTCCCAGTTCTTGTACTCGTGATCCAAGGGCAAGTTCCGGATGCATCGAAGATCGAAGTTTCCTGGTCCGAACATGAAGTGGACGGTCTGTGGTTTGTTACATTAACAATTAATTATTATTCACTTGTGAGTACACAAATTGTTCACTTACAAAGAGAAACATGAGGAGATTGTACACGATTTGCATTTGGTTGTAGACCTTGATCACAGCTCGAAGATCGAATGCCTTTCGGTTCTGCATGAACCTCGGACCCACCACTTTCACGATGAGCAGGTAGGTGCCCAGAATGGTCAGGACAGGCCAGTGGCTGCCCAGGAGGGGCAGGTGCACATCCTCCGTAGGTGTCCTTAAGAAGTCCCATATCTGGGACAGCATTGCGATTATCTGTGCGATCACGGCGTCGGTGCTTTGGTAACTAATCCAAGTCGCACAAGGTTGGACTTGTGCTTTCGAATTAAATGTTAATTAGGTAATTAGGCAGTGTGACTAGTTCTTTTTAGCATATTTACGCAAGCTTTTTCTGTAAAAAATATTCATTCAAAAGTTGTTACGAAAACAATATGCGTTTTGTAGTTTTTATAAACGAAATGGATTTGCAGTTTTTGAATTACAATTAACAGGCACTTACGAACGGGCTTTGAATCTTACCAAGAAATATAATAATCGTAATTATCCATTTTACCTTTCTTTCTTTTATTGTAAATAGGAAAATCCATATCTCTAGTTTTTAAGAGGTATATCAGGCACGTAAACTCTATTTTTTTTTGGTAGATTTTTTAGTGGCATGGAAAGCTGTTTTTTTGATTCGATTATCAAGGTTGCCACAGAAATCGATGTGGATTTTAGGTCCCTTGATTTTCAGTATAAAACTATGCAAAACAAAATGTTACATTCTAATTATATATATACATTATATTTATACACAGGAAGAATGCATCAAATTATATAAACAGCACTTTAATTTTATTAATTCTTAAACAATTTAATTTCTATACAAGTTCAAGTGGTCAGAACACATATCACATCGCCACCACACCATTCATTGCAACTTCCGCTTCTCCTTTTTGGACAGAATGTAGGCGTGAATATAGAAGTTGCTGAAAAGGATGATGAAAATCACGGAAACTCCTCCGGCGGCCTTTGCCGAGAAACTTGCCGAGGGGCAGTCGGGCTGATTGAGCGTGTAGATGCTGTGCGAGAGAATTATTCCGAACTGGACCAGCTGAACGATGGTGATGTACTTCTTCCACCAGAGTGGATCTCTTCGTCCGGACTCACTGGCGCTCTGGGACTGGTAGTAGTAGGTGTACATTATGATGTGGACGATAACGTTGAAGTAACACATGAAGAAGCCGTGGCCCCCGTATCCGTAGTAGTAGATGTACGCGAAGGAAAAGTACAGCATGTAGGCATGGTGGAATACGTGCAGGAAGGATATCTGGCGGTCTTTTTTGCGCAGGACGAAGAAGATTGTCTCTATCAGATCCATGAGCTTGTTGGCAAAGTACGCATAGGTTAACCAGCGTTCAAAGGTCTTGTACTCGTGGTCCAGCGGCAGATTGGTGATGCACCGAAAGTTGAAGTTGCCTGGACCCAACATGAAGTGGGTTGCCTGTGGGTCAAGTCAGTTTCATTAAACTCTGTCATCGGTGTTCCGCTTGAGTTCCACCTACCAATATGAACATGACGACGTTGTACAGGATCTGGAAGACGTTGTAGGCCCTAATGGGACCCCGCAGTTCGAAGGGCTTTCGGTTCGCCATGAGCCTGGGCCCCAATACTTTTATGAAGAGCAAATAGATGGCCAGTATGCCCAGAACGGGCCTGGGGCTGGCCACGAGCGGCAGACGCACCGGATCCGGCGGAGATCTATTCAAGAAGTCCAGTATTGTGGTCAACATGGCGATTTCGTGTGCGGTCTTGGTGTCGCAACAACGGCGACTAATCACTCGGACACAAGCGGTCTTGGGTCTAAACTTGATATGCTAATCGATGGATTGACGTGGGGCTTATTTATGTGCTTACATTCATTACGTCCTTGTTTCATAACCAAGGCGCCCTGGTTGAATTTATTTGCAGCACGCGAAATAAGCATGGGGTAGGCCTTTGACAAGGCATTTGTATTCCCCCGTCTTCAGCTAATTTACTTACACATGTGTCTTATTTTCATCAGGTGGAATAGGGAAGGCGATTGAGATTCGAGCATAAACAAATTGGAAAATACAGATTCAGCTTTTCCTGCGACTGTCGCTTGACAAAGGTTTCCGATTTCGATATGAAATACTATTTTGGTTTGGCACAGAAAGAGGGGAAAACAATTTGTTTTCATCTAATTAACCTGGAGGTTATTGTTTTCACTTAATCAGATTGAGTTCCAATTCGAGTCCGATCGAAAAAAGGTATCCAAAGTCAGCACACTAACCTAAATTGAAATGTATGCGAATTTTTGTGACACTCATTGCTATGGAAATTGATAAAACGACCCCGGTATACTCTGCCTTTTAATCGATTCTAATAAAACGAAACCTCCCAGGGTCCTTGGTAACTTTAAACATGATTATGGAAATTCCATTAAAAGTTTTATGGGGGCTGCGCTGCCCTCTGGAAATGATGGAAAATCACGCACATACGAAGCTCCCGCGCAGAGTGGTAAAATTTGAGGAATCGGAGTCGCATTGGGTTACGCAGTGGCCACCAAAATTGGTGGCGAAAGTGCAGCTGCAACACGTTCAAGCGGAGCGTGGCGGAAGCAGAAATGGGACGTAAACAAATACCGCCGCATCACGCACATCCTGTGCAACAAAAGTGGTAACAGCCACACAAAATTTAGAACTTAATACGCCCATGCTTCCAACCAAATTTCGGTTGATTAAAGGTGCGGAAAATTGCGCAGGAACTAGAAGCGTTTAGGAATTTCAATGGGGTAAATGATTTATGGGTAAAATTTCTTTTTGCAAAATTCGATCATTTTATGTTTAAATTTGGCTGGTAGAGCGGCCTACGAAGTAGGCAGAACCGGTTGTGAATTCTGGAGTCAATAAGGTTGAGATGGCTCAGATTGGCCTGTAAGCTTTGTTGCCTGGCAAAAATTGCACTCTTCACGAGGGCGCCGGACAATGGGCATGGGTAATGCATCGCTGCTTGCTCCGTCCGCGACAATACAGAGTCTAGCAAGTGCTAACGGTTCAATTCCTTCTGCCCAAAAAGCCGGAGGAAATGAACTATTAGCCAGGCTAAGAAGCCCAAAAGTTAGTAAGGTGACCAAATGACATTTGGCCATTAGACCATTCCTAAGGCGAACGTACTCTTCCCAATCGCAATCCAAGCAGCGTCAGAATCTGGACATCCCAACCGCGGGACCAAAGTGCTGTCCTCCAGATTAACAAGAAGGCGGAAGACATCCTCTATCCCAGATACGGGAAGATGGCGTGGAGCATTTGTAGTGGGTGTCTCAAAAAGCCCCATCCCAGGGATAAGGATGCACCCTGAAGGCAGGCGAGGTGGAGAAGGACCTAGGTCTGGAAACCGATGTGTATGCCGCTCGGGGACGGACGCTGGACAAGTACGACTCTGGCAAGCAGGGAGTCCTAGATAGCAGCATATCAAAAACTACGTGCTGAATCTTTCACGGAGGGATTGCAGAATGTTAGTGGGAATTCTAACAGGTCACTGGCTGTCTGCGGCACACGAAGTCAAGCTGGGTATCACCGACAACGCCAAATGCCGGAAATGTGATGAATCCGAGACAACCGAAACCTTGACAAATGTACGGCCCTAACGAGGGCAAGGATAAGACACCTAGGCTCTCAGGTTCCGTTATCGCTACTACTCGCCTTTGCGAAAAACACCTTGATCTTCAAGGACATCGACAATTTATTGTTGTCTCTGTAAAACTTGCTATAAATGAAATGCATTCATTAAATAAACATTGAACCCAAAATGAGCAACAATGAGATTAACGGGGTTAGAAATCAATAAAATTCTAATATAAATTATTCATATTACTGTGTAGTCATGATTATCAGAGCTAGCTAAAAATATATGTACGTATGTGTGTACATAAGTGCGCTTGCGTAGCAACAAGGTTATTCAACGTGCACTCATTCGTTCATGGCATCGGCTGTCTCACTGACGGCAATATATTTTCGGTTATTCATTACCACGATTTCCATTAGTGGAGGCCTGATTTTTAAAGGGATATTCTCATTTGTTGTCGAGCCAGTCTGCATTTCCTCACCCACATCGTTCTGCAGAATCTTCTCCTGGACGTTCTCCGTAGGTTTTTCCTCTGCGTTGTCTTCTTCCGGTTGGACTTTCTTTAGATTTCCTTTCTCTTGGTATTTCTTGTTCTTGAAACATGCCTGAATATCAGAGAATAAGAATATATTTTCTTTTCTTTTATATAAAATTATTTTACCGGACACACGTAGGTATTTTTCTTAGTTTTCGGATGTCTAATTACTTTTCTAGTCCTGATTTGGCAACAGGAGCATTTATTAAATGGAGCCATTGCGTGAGATTACTTGTTTTTTAACTTGTCACATTGTCAGTTTGTACTAGTTTGCAGACTTTAATTGGTGTGGTATTTATTTTAGTATGCCCGCATACCAGCTTCAGCCAGAGTTGTCGCCTCTTTTTCACAAAACTTTAAATGTATTTTTTAGGCATTTCATTTATAGCATTTCTTTATTTTTATATTTCCAGATTTTTAAAATTCATATTTAAAATCGGTACTTTGGTTGAAAAGTAAGCTTTTACCCCATCACACTTGCTATATTTTCAGTATACCATCATAAACAGAGGCTGTGGAACTGAAGGCTTTAATGAAGCAAAGCCGAAATGCAATCCAGGAATGCACTCGACTTCCATTAGCATTTCCTGCCAAATTGCTCAACTTTTTAAGTGCTTTGATTTGCATTGTGAGTGCGCCTGTGGGGCGCAGTGGGTGTGTCGCCCATTAAACTGGCTTGGCAACAGCACCACCCAGTCTCTCCATCTTGATCCGTGTTTGCATCTGCATCTGCATCCGAAACTTAACCTGAAACTGAAACCGAAACCAATGTGTAAAGCTGTGCAAACGACCTTTGATGTGGGGCTCTGGCTCTGGCTTGTCGCTGGTTTAGTCTCGACTCGTATTCGCATTAACGCCATTAGGCCAATTTGGCACTTTGCCCTGGCCCAGAAAGGCGCACGGAGAACTTTCACAAACAAAGGTAACAAACGGCGGCACGATGCAGCCATAGCTTTTCCCAATCCCAGCTTCCTCTTCCGGTTCCCCGTTCCGTGCCGTTCCACGCCACTCACATGCCAATGCACGTGTAAATAAAAGTCAAGTGAGAAAAACAAATAAATTAGGAGGAGCGCATCCTCTGTACGTTGGCAGCGGGCATTTCTCTTCGTTATTGCGCGAATGCCTTTAATTACGACACCAGGCGGCGAGCGCAGCAACTGTGTCCCAAGTCCAAAGTCCTGCCTGCTCCCTGCTCTCTGCTCTCTGCTCCAGTTTCCATCCTCCATTTTCCAGCTGGCGCAGCATGCTCAATTTATGTTTATTTGAGAGCTGTTGCACTTGACTAATGTCCTTCGCCTGGCCTCTCATCCTGCCACTTATCGTCCAGCCGAGGAGGAATTCCCTTCGTTTTCTAGCAGTCCGAGACACTCCCTCTTGACCACTGACCGCTGTTCGACACAGGATCAACATCCTTTTCGCGAGACGCTAAGCAGACAGAGCTCTTCAAAAAGGCAAAAGCTTAAAATGTACGAAAAATGTGAAATATACATAGAGAAGACATTATTTTAGGGATTTTAAACACATAAATCGAATGATATCTCTTTACATTTAATTCAAAATTATTACATTTCGATTCCTTTTATTTATAAGTTTAATATTAATGTTTATCATTTTATTTACAACATTTATAATAAACTTAAAAGTTCCATATTTTAAAGCTTTTAAATAAATATATATATTAAGTATTTCTACAACGCGGATTCCTAATAAATTTCCTAATAAATTTCCACTTTTAAAAACAAAACTATTAAATCCATTATTTTTAATTAGTATTTTATTTTATGTAACACTATGCGCAATTGCATAAAAGATATACATAAATAAACCGTAAGTTTATGGATTAAAATGATAAGAAACCTAGGATAAGTCTTTCAAATTAATATATGAATTTTTTATTTGAATACCTATTATTAATATTTTTAATATTACTGTTAATCTAGTTGTTTATAACATTTTAAATGAGCTTAAAAGGTTTAAAGATTACTTAATCTAAGGATTTTAAATATGATTTGTGTATTAAGAATTTTTAATAAAATTACCACTATTTTTCCATATAAAAACAAAACATTATTTTTAAGTAAATCAAGAATACTAAATATATTAACTTTTCTAAGGTAAATTAATAAATTTTCCCTTTTAATTTCAGCTGTGTTCCCATAAAAATCTTCTCCAGATTTACCCGAATAAATCGAATCAATCTGCTAAGAAATCGATCCATCGATCCACCGCCCAAGTGGATCCATTGCCGGCGGTGCTCCAGAATAAATTTGATTGTAATTGATGGCGCATTTGATTTATTAGTTTTCTCATTAAACAAATTGTGGAACAATGCCTCTCGCTCGGCAAAGAACAATACAATCTGCCCGACACACGCACGCACACACATTCCGGGCTCCGTACTTGCGCTTATTTATGTAGATTGATGGTCATTCGTGTAAACACATCCATTGACGTAAATTTGAATAAACATTTTCATTAGCAAAATGTTCATGAGCCCCCGGAGACAGTCAGAGCTTGATTTCTGATGGCCGATGGCCGATGTCCGCCGGCCAGCTGTAGCTATAGCTATCCTGGTAATGATGACCTGGCCATCAAATTTGTTCAATTGGTTTTGACTCGTCCAGCAAATGCTTGGGCCTGGCTTTTGGGTAATTTATGATATTGGCCAAAAGTGCCGGATTCAATCCTTTCCAAGCTTCCCTGGCCAGCAATTGGCTATTAAAACTAGATAATGATCGGGTGGCATTGCAAATGTTTGGTTTCGTTTTTTGTATTAAAATAAAAGCATCACAATAATTTACAGAAAATAGCGTTGTATTTTTTTTTTTAATTTAATAAAATTGATTTTGATTTATTTTGTTTTTTTCTAGCAGAGAAGCCCTTAACAATGGAATCGTGGGGATTTTATAGAAAGGAAATCGAGAGCAGCTCTGCTAACTAAATTCATTAAGGAGTACATGCATGATAATCATAGATTAAAAAATCTGAATACACAATTTATATGATATACATTTTACAATTTCCATTTACATTTAACAAGTCTAAAGTCTCTTTGTGGATTTTCTATAATCTCTTTTACTCACTCCCTATTTTTCTGAAGCCTTATTGTTGTTAAGGTCAGAGTTGGCAGACATAGTGAGGGTGACACCTTTAAGAAGGTCAATTTGGTGCTGGAAGATTATGTAATCACTGTCGACGATGTCCGGCACATTCCAGTAGTCGTCCTCCACAACAGTGCTGACCGGCTGGTCGTAGGACTGCTCGATGAGAATGCTGTCCAGAAACTGGCTGCGCAGCTTCTGGAAGAGTTCGACCTTTTGTCTGCGGAGGCTCCTAATCGTCTCGATGGCTTGGTTGAAGGTTGGATGCATCGGCTTGCGATCTTGGATGCACCGCACCATGCTAACGGTGGCTGCCATCACCTGATAGGGGCTGACCGTTCCACGAATTAGGTTCTGCTTGTTGGTCCACATGGAGGAGCAGCGGCCACACAGTCCGGTCACGAAGTTGGTCACTACGTTGGGGCACATTTCGCACTTGGCCACCTGCAGGAGGGGATTACGCTTGAGGCGGTTCATGGCGCTTATTATCCTCTGGAAGCGCAGCAATTAAAACATGTGACTCGGCGAGGGATGGGTTAAAAATTCCAGGGTCGTTGGCAGAGTTAGCTTTTATAGGGTTGCCACGAATTCAAACAGAAAATCGATATTTTCGTGATTTAATTCAATTGGGAAATTTTATATATTTCAGGTGTATATTGGTCATCCCTTGATCACTGATCTTTGATCCCTGGGATCCCTAATCATAATGCAAGATGTTTTCCAAGATTTCCTTTATCATGATCAGCAACATAGAAGCGTAATTCCTGCTGTCGTATATCGATGTGTAAAATATCGATAACAATGATAAAAAAGTATTTAGAGAAAGGAAATATAAAATTCAGGATCCTCTTTATTTATTTTGTTTATTCCTTTAATTAATTATTTATTTATTCATTTATTATTTACGGAGTAATATATATCATGATAATTCTCCAGAACACACTTGATCACTGGTGACCATATTTATGATTTATTCCTCAAAAGCTAAATCCTTAAGCTAAAAATCCTCGCAACTTCCTCTTCCTACGATGCTCTCTTTTCAGCCCAGAACGGCGGAATTCGTTTAATTTCTTAAATTGAAATTATGGTAATTTCCTGCAGTCATGCAAGCCCTTTTCATACTCGTTCGTGTCTGGCCGGAACCGATGACGAGTGGAAGCAGCAGCAGGAGGAGGAGAAGGTGGAGGTGGTGGCTTTGGCTGTTCGCTAACCGAAAGTCAAGTTCATAAATTTTGAGGCCCAAGGCCCGCACGGGGAGGAGCGAGGCACCTGTCCAGGCTGGGCGGCCGCAGTCACCGCTGCACCGGCACGCTTCCCATCCAGCCGGATCCCAGGCGAAGCCAAGCCAATCCAATCCAAACCGAAGGTTAGCACGGCTAATCGATAGCTCTCCATGGCGATGGCCGGGGTGTTGATTTATGGCATTCCTGACGCACCGAAACTTGCTCCGGGAGCCGACAAAAGTGACACATTAATGTGTTCGATTGAAGTGCCGACTACCTCCGCACTCCTCGGTCCTCGGTTCTCAATCCTCAATGCTCATCCCTCAATCCTCAATCCTCGCCAGCACAGACACATACGGAAAGAAAAAGCGCCCAGGGCGCACTGGCAGCTTGTTAAGCTCGTTGTTCTCTCAATTGCTGCTCCAAGTGGAGCGTTTCATTTGGACACCGCCCTCAGTCCACCATTTATCGGCCCTGCACAGCTTCATCAACTCATCAATCGCTGGAAAATCGGCAGTGATGGGTAAGGTACAAAGGACTCTCTTGAGGTTATATGCGACTTTTTATAGGTACATATACATATGTATAAATGTGTTTCGTTTGGAAACCAGTGTGACCAAAGATGTGAAAGAAAATGGTCATTGGGTTAAAGGGTCACGCTGATGTATTTTTGTATTTCGTCTGCACGTTTTATTTTAAATTTTTGCGAAATTTTATAAAGGGTTAGATCGTTAAAATTATTTAAAATTATTCATTTTTATACATTTTATTTTAGGTATGCAGATTTTTTAACCTAATAAAAACTAGCACAGAAAAGATAACCGAACTGAAATTAATTTAATTATGTAAGTTTAATCTTTCATTTGCCCAGGAATATTTTTAATTAAAGATATCGATCTGAAACTGCAACTTTAAAACGGTAAATATTATATGTATAGGCAAATGTACTGAAAGTTGACTTTACTTAAAAATAAATATATTAACAAGTTTTATTGTATTAGATATTTCAAACGTAATTT
>JAEIIJ010011334.1:0-30830 GCA_018904815.1 Drosophila ogumai | reverse complement strand
ATATTAGTTTTTATAAGATTAATAAATCTGCATACTTAATTTTTGTTTATTTTAACTTTTGACGATTTTCATGATGTAACCCCTTTAATTTGTTTGCGAAAATGGCGATATTTCCATTTTTGGTGAAAAATCGAATTTTCAATAATTCATAACGTTTTGTTTGTTTTTCTACGGTTAAGAAATCTGCATACTTTACTTTATACTTTAAAATACTCTCACTGCTATATATTTCTGATGTAAAACTGTAACTGCTAAACTGTATAGGTAAAATTTTATGAAACTCTATTATGTTTGTTTTTACAGCATTATAATTAATAATATAAATATCAAAACCATTCTGCAAGGGTATACAAATATCGGTGTGCCGAAATTAGCTTCCTTTCTTGTTTAATATGTTATCGATTTGTAGAATCGTCTTTCCTTTTGGTTCAGGATTTAGATAAGGTCTTTAAAGCTTCTTCAAGTCCATCCTGAGCTTTTGTTATTAATGGCATTTGGTTGCAGGCTTTTCATGAATGGGTAAAAACTGAAAGAAATGGGATAACTCTAGCTGGTTTTATTTCTTAAACCCTTTAATTTAAGATATTTCTATAATTTAAAACCTTTTATCTAGGCTATGGAGTTACTTCCATTGACTGAGGACCAATTGCAAGGTTTAATATTTGTAGCCTTTAGCCTTTTTTTAATTTAAGTGACTAATCATAATAATCCCATAGTAATATTTCACATTAAGGCTTAATTAGTTAATTTCTACCATTCATTGATCTAGTCTTTGCCGCTTCATGTTACTACCATTGAAGATCCTTACCTGCAGTTAAGGACTCCCCCCCTCCACCTTTCCTTTCAACTTTCACTGGGGAAAAAAGCTCTACTGCTGCAAATTCATTGATAAAAATAAAGCGCGCCCTATCCCAAGCGAAAAAGCTGCGGGAAAGGGAAGGCTGCTCTACGGGAGTGGGACGAGATTCTTGGGGTCGGGGACTTGTGAGTGGCAGCCACCTGCTAGCTGTCGAGAGTCGAGTTCGCTTGGGCTCTTTATGAATGCGGCAGTGTTTACTCAAAGAACCATGGGACGTGCTGAGCTTTCCACGACCCGTGAGCGCAGGCGCCTCCTCGGGCTCCACCACGGTGCCCGTCGCTCTGCCCCCAAAAGCTGCCCGCAACATTTAACAGCGCGGGGGCGGACCTAACATTTGCGTCACAGCTTCTGCTTCTTCTCGGAGCACTCCGCTCGGTGTCGTGTCTTGTCGCTTCGTGCCGTTCGTGTTGTCGCCGCCAGGCTCATTCAGTTTCCTCAGTATAACGGTATACGTCGACGGCACAGCAACGTAGGCCCAGGAATCAGGAGGTCGAGTCCCCCAAAATCCCCAGCTCCATATGTTCATATGTCCGCAGACTTTTTTTCGCCTGCAATCTAAGAGAAAAGTGCAACATTTGATCTTCCGCCAGCCGGTGACAGTGCCAAGTGCATCCGTCTAACGGTCAACGCTCCAAAAGTGTCGAAGAAGTGGCGTTAAGCAACGGTAATTGCTCAAATATTGCACGCCCACGCCGCGAAAAATTCGGGAGCAACCACCAGCAGCTGCCACTGAGAGTGTGTATGTGTGTGTGTGTTTGACTTCGAGTTTGTGCTAGTGTGAGTGGGCGTCGAAAATCAATAAGCCCCGTCGACGACGTAGTCGTTTGGCCAAAATCAGTCCCGTTAACCGGCCATATGGCAGAGGCACTGCATTATTGTTAGCCAATTTCAAACTACAGAAAAAAAGAACACACAAGAGACACTAGAGGACCGAAGAACTGAAGAGAAAATCGAATTTCGCAAGTGCAAGATGGCGGCTCGCCTGGAAATCACCGTTAGCTTCGCCCTGGTTGCAACGCTGCTCTGCTGCATAGTGGGTCACTGCGAAATGTCCGTTTACCCAGGTAAGCCTAAAAATAGCACACTTCAGTCGCCCCTCAACCCACACACACATAGCCAGCTTTAGTTTTAAGTTTGGGTGCGTGGTGAATGGCGCAGGAAGTAAGCAGCAGTGCGAGGAGCAGGAGGAGAAGGAGGCGGGCCGGAGTTTACCACCTCGTTTTGTGTATCCCCTGCACTAGATACTTGTATAGTATATATGTACTTGAGCGAGGGTATGTCCTGCCTTCGTGTGTCGGTGTCTGTGTGAGTGCGGGGTATTCACGAATCAAACCAAAACACCCACGCTCTTTTACTTCGGCGAAAATTCAAGTGAAATGCAGCGTCACAAACACATACATACAGACAGGAAATACACACAAACACTCACATCCACTCGCAGCTGGAAATTTGCATGTCGGAAATCCGCCAGAAAAACTTGCACATAAAGTCTATCAGTCAATCTTTGGTTATTTAAAACCAACAAAAAGTGGACCTGAACTTTAAATATTTGAAATTTCGTAGTTTATTGCAAAGTTTTTAGTTACTTTAACAAAGCGAAATGCTTTAGAAACTCTCTAAAAGGACCTCCTAAGAACTATTTTTAGTCTCCGCTTTTTATAGCATACTTTTCGACACCTGCCCAGTTTGATTTCCAATCACTATTAGTGCGTATTAAGCCCCTGCACCACAGCAACGCTATAACTTTCTTGATTCAGCGCAACAAAGGAGACCAAAAATAAAACCTACAAAAACAATAACAACCGATGGCGATAAAGTTTCGGAAGCACGTCACAGGCTTCGGCCCGCTACTGTATGGTGGTCTCCCTCACACCAAGGATCCCTCGCTGGGCGCGTGTGTAATTGGTCTATTTTTAACCTCTCCGGCAATAAAAACGGACTTTTGTTTGTCTATTTCGAATCGAATCCTTTCTGGAACTCGTATTGGGGGGGGGGGGCAAGAAGGTAGGGTCAGACCTTCGTGCTGCGCTATTTTCGACCTTTCGGTCCTTGCCTTCTTTATTCTTCATATTTTCCGAGCCTTGCGCTGACACGCAGGCCAACGTCGGCGGCCGCAGGCTCATTAGCATTAACATAATCACCTTGCCCGCCGCGCCCACTAATGAATCCGCTTCCGCTTCGCAGGACTACGCCGAAGGCCCATCCAGGCACCGGTGATGGATCCACAGAGCGAGCAGGAGTATGCTTTCCTGGCCCAGATGATGGAGCAGTACGCCCGTCGGCGACTGCAGCAGCAGTTCGACCAACAGCTGCACGAGATTAACCTGAAGATGGACCGCCAGCGGCAGCTACTTGAGCGGGAACGCTACCGCCAACGGCAGCAGGAGCTGGAGGTGCGGCGCGAGCAGGAGGAGGACTACGAGGCCAATGGGGGCAATAATCTAGAGCAGCAGTATGATCAGTACGACAACGCGGAGGCGGAGGCCAGCTATGGCAGTCCGCTGGAGGCGGTGCCGGATGTCCAGCAACCCCCGCCGCTGTATCTGCCTCGCCTGCCCAACCTGCCGCCGCTGCCCAGTCTGCAGAAGTCGTCACCCGGCCGGAATAGCGTGCTTCGGGATCGGATTCCGTTTGCCGTGGGTCCCAACGACGCCCGGTTTTTCGACAACCCGAACGACCCCTCCGGCGAGCTCGATTCCCGCGCCCTGGAAGACTACGAGGAGTATGCTCCAATAGATCCCACTCCCGAGGTGGCCACCGCCTCCAGCAAGACCAAGATTGAGGCCCCAGTACCGGCTCCCGTGCCCGTGGAGCCGCCCAAACTGCTGGACGCGGCCAGCGCCAACTTCCATCGCATCAATCCCCAGTCTGCAGCTGCTGCTGCCGTTGCCGGAGTGAATCTACCGCAGGGCAAGGACGTATCGCCGCACGAGCTTAACGCCCTGATCAACAAATTGCAGAAGCAGAGCAAGTCCCCGCACCTTGTAAACGATGGCGTGACCAGCCAAGAGCAGATCGTGCTGCGCCAGCACCTGGGAATGAACAGCGAGATGGGAGTGTACATCGTGGCCCTAATAGCGGGCGTAAGTGCTGCGGTGACCGTGGGGCTGCTGGCCCTGGGCGTTACTTGGTAAGTAGCCCCCCGATCCTTGGCTTTTACCTTTCATATTATAATCTTCGTCTTCAACAGGTTCCACAACCGCCACAAAGCGGCAGCGGACGTAGAATATCCCGCCTACGGGGTAACGGGCCCCAACAAGGATGTCTCGCCATCCGGCGACCGGAAGCTGGCACAGAGCGCCCAGATGTACCACTATCAGCACCAGAAGCAGCAGATCATCGCCATGGAGAACTGCCAGGCCACCGATGGCAGCTGCAGCCTCTCGGACGTGGAGAGCGACGATGACAACGAGGAGGGCGACTACACCGTGTACGAGTGTCCCGGTCTGGCGCCCACCGGCGAAATGGAGGTAAAGAATCCGCTCTTCCTGGACGAGACGCCGGCCACGCCAGCCAACAATCTGTCGGCAGGTGGAGCAGCAGCAACTGGGGCAGGCGCCACCAATAACAACATCACACAGGCCACTCCACAGCAACCGGCCACGCAGAAGAAGGGAACGGTCAAGCCGAACATGAATCTGTTGAATGCCGCCGCCACAGCTGCTGCAGCGGCCGCCGCCTCGGCAGCGGCAGGCGGAGCTGGAGCGGCTGGAGGCGAGGAGCCGAAGCAGAAGCGCAAGAGCAAGAAGTAAGGAGGAGCCAGGCGGAGCTTGTTTAACCCAGGAGCTGCGGCGATGGGTAAAGTTTGACTGATCCATTGTCAGCCAAGAACACACGAGGCACGGAGAGGGGCTCGGAGGCAGGATCCGAGAAGGTGTAGATGCATTCCTAACAAACAGTCCGGGGAATCTAATTCCAGGAGCAGCCACAACCCACACACACACGCAATGCAGAGTCCTCTGTAATGCGTAATCTCTTCCCGTTAACACATAAGTCCTGTAACGTAATCGCATTGCTATGCAGTAAGACTAGGCCCCCCAGCACGCCCCCAAGGACCCCCCAGGAACTTTCCATCCGCTGTCAGTTGCACAACTCGCTGCTGATGTGACAGGATGTGCGGCAGACAGGTGGAATTACGTCGAATTATTTGTATATCAAACTTTTTTGGAGCGCAGGAAGAGCGCGGTGGGAAGCTAACTAACATATTATATTATTATAAATATATGTATACACACACACATATAGATATATATTCATGTAATTATTGTATCATATATATATATATATTATACACACGAGGGCGGACACCTTTTTACTTACCCCGTCTGTCCCTGCCCGGCGTGTGCTGTAATTATCTTTTTCTCATTTTTACTACGCTTTGTGATCGATCCTAAATTATCTGTGTCAATTTAGAAATACAATTCTGGTAAATACAGCCTGTATGCATGAAAAAACATATTATATGGGAGTGAGGAGAAAAGGATTATTTACAAGTAAAACTTAACAATAATTTCCCCCGCACACATTCATGTAAAGTAAATGAAAAACGACTGATAACACCACACACAAAGATAACACTCGTGCGTCTATTTGTACAAAAAGAAACGAATCGAAAATGATAATGAAATCGAATGAAAGAAACAATTTATTTACCGATTAGGGAGGAAGATTAGCAAGACAAAACAAAAAAAGAGGAAACAAATTATCAGCGGAAACGATTCCCAGCCCCAAAAAAGAAAGCGAACATTTTACTATTGTATTCTCAATTGCTGTAAAACTGTAAAACTGTAAATAAACATGGATATATAAACATGTACATGAACTTTAGACGAGAGACGAGGACAGGACGAAACGTAGGAACCATTGCGGCCGAAAACAATACACTGAGAACAACTGAATTGAAGAACTTGTGAGTTCAAAAACTAGCTAAACACTACAACCTAAAAACAAAACACACCATGAATAATAAAATTAATACTATATGTTGACTAGTGGAAATATGAAATTGAAAATTTCGAGTAATCTTAATCGAAAACTGACTTAGCCACAATAAAAAATGAAAGGAGACATGCAAGCAGCATACGTTGAGTTTGAAATATATATTTTATGGTGTTTGGGGTCCCCCTCAATCACGACACAATAATCCGAACTCAAGAAAACGAGCAAAATTTAATTTATTTATGTATGGTAACCGGTAACAACACAAATTATACAATATGCATACAGAATAAACTAAACTAACCCAAAATATGTCAAGTGTTTTTCTTTATTTGGTGGTTTTGGTAATGCAAGTTAACTTCAAATTTCAAAAGTAACGGTCAGGGAAATTTTTCCTTATAAAGTGGGGAGTTGCCAGACACGAACAGTTTTTGACAAGGCATTTAAGCGAAGTTTTACACCTTTTTTAAATGAGCCTTTACGAGATTTCCTGACTATTTCCTTTTTGTAAATCACACTTTTCAGCACCCCCTCCGAGTCCTTTATCCGTATGCAGAGTTTTACGGCTAGAACTGCCCGCAAACGCGGAAAACCGCGAGTTTCCTCAAAAAATATATTATCAGTGTGACCAGTAGCTCGGCAAGTCAGGGAAGTATTTTCCCTTGTTCCCCAAGAGGCAGGTTGGTTTTTCCAAGCCAAACACCTGCGGTCACATTAGTTTTAAAAAAACCGTTCCGCGCACTTGTTCTTGACGTAAGTAAACTATTAATTTCCCGTGATAATAAATCGGCCTGCTCGGTGCCTCGTATTATGTAAAGTGGGCGGGAGGGGGCAGATAGCGCTGAACTGGAGCTGGAGCCTTTCCAAACATATGGAAAGTGCCGTGTCCCAGTGTTTGTGTGTGGTCAGTGACTCTGTGCGTGTATGTGAGTGGGGCTTCCGTGTCGCAAGCGGAAAACAAATGAAATTGATGGGTTTTGCGTTTGAGTCATATGCATGTTTATGGGTGTGCTGTCCATTAAAGTAATGCTTAATTCGATTACCGCGAAGTCGCCCTGATTGGATCGCAGTGAGTCGCCAGGCGAAACCCCAACAAATATAGACAATGGCGTAATTGAGATCGCTGCTCTCAGCTCGCTGGCTGCTGTGTGCTAATTAATTAATTGCTCATACTTGACCTGGACACTGAACAGAAGCACCAGCGCCAGAAATATGTGTACTCCGAGATGAAATGGGCGAAAATAGTGCGTGTTTAGTTTACGTTACGTGAGCTAGGGCCCGTTCGCGTGTGTTGGTAGATATGCTACCAGTGTATGTGGGCCTGCCTGTGTGTAGAGTTTCTCTCGGTAGCTCAACTCATTTAATTTCTTTTTATTTACTCTCCGGTTCACACAGATCAGGTTTTTTGTTGTTCGGCGCAGCGCAGGCAGCTGCATTCCTTCTCGCTCTTGCCCCCTGGCTCCTATTCCTGCACCTGTGCGTTCTCGACGGCTCGCTAGTGTGTGTGTGTGTGCGAGTGCACTTGCCACGCTTGACTTGCAGCAGGGCTGTCTGCAGGCGACGCGGAAATGCCATTGAAGGCGACGGGGACGGCGACACTCCACTCCGATAGCCAGTTCCAGGCCCGATAAGGCCAGGACGGGAACGAACAGAGAGATAGCCAGCGAGAGCGCGGCGTAGAGATTATTTGCATAGACTTCTGGATGGAATGATGATGTTGTGATGGGCTCGTGCTCGTGTACGCGGCGGCACTTTTTGCTGTCGATATGCTTCCTGCAAGTGGTGAGTATGCCGCCTTCCGGCGATT
This sequence comes from Drosophila ogumai, assembly GCA_018904815.1. Taxonomy (NCBI): domain Eukaryota; kingdom Metazoa; phylum Arthropoda; class Insecta; order Diptera; family Drosophilidae; genus Drosophila; species Drosophila ogumai. The sequence goes on along the minus strand of JAEIIJ010011334.1, from coordinate 23,226 downwards.
ATTTGAATGAGCTCTGTATCGTAATCTGTAATCACTCTGTGCCCAGATAACGATCGTGGAGCGGCAGGTATTCGACTTTCTCGGGTACATGTGGGCTCCGATACTGGTGAACTTCTTCCACATTCTGTTCATCATATTCGGGTTCTACGGCGCCTATCACTTTCGCGTCAAATATATCATTACGGTGAGTGCCCCTAAAACGCATTATCATATCACCATCGGCGATAACAGATAACCCCAATTTCCTTTGCAGTATCTAATATGGAATTTCCTGTGGATCGGCTGGAACGCCTTCCTCATTTGCTTCTATTTGAATGTGGGGCAGTTGGACAGGGTGAGTTGTGCCTGCTCTAGTTTCCCCTTTCCTTGCTAATTAACCAATTCGGGGCCTTGTAGGACAGTGACCTGCTCAACCTGGGTACCGGCAGCGTCTCCTGGTTCGAGGCGAACGGCTATGGCTGCCGGCCCACCTACAACATGACCTCGGATGATCCGTTCCGGCCGCAGCGACCGGAGCGTGTGGAGGACTGCCTGCTGGACTATCCGCTGGTGGAGACGATGCAGGCGGGCGTGCAGTGCGCTTTGGCGGTGAGTTGGTGCCGTTCAAGTGGCCTGAATTGTGTAAATTGGCTAAATCACTGCTCTGCTTCCACAGCTGCTGGGCATACTTGGTGCCATTCTGATCAGTTGCATATTTCTCGATGAGGACGACAGATGTAAGTGGCGTTCGCTCGCTCTCTACTTTATGCTCGACTCCATTAACACCCGAAACTGGTCATGGTCTAACCCCTCCTCACTCTCACTTACTATAATCCCATTATTATCTCTGTGCACTGTGGGTTTATGTGGTATCTGTGTGTATATATATCCCCTCTATGTCACTTAACCTGCATTACTTCCCTGATAACCCGCCCGAAATGTGAAGCGAATGTTTGTGCCAAGCGAAATAGTGGCGAGGAGAAGCGTCACCGAGCCAGCAAACGATTTTTTATTGTTTATCAGTGTTGTCGATGTGTAAGCTATACGGCTCTAGCCCCCACCCATAAACCCGCACCCTGGAATGCGACTATTTTGATTTAAACACATATTTATACATTTATATATATATATATATATATATATTGTATACCCAACATTAACCAACACATTGTGAACTGTGTGCGCGAGAGCTCGCCATTATATACATATTCTCGTATTGTAATCCATGTTATGTCCAAGTCCAAGTCATTCACTCTCATAACAACCAAGAAAATCCGAATCAACGACACTGTGCAGCGAAAATGGATGGAAATTTGGAAGGGAAACTCGGGTGATGACTCCTGCACAGTGCCGTCGTCGGATGTTTGTTCTCTTCTACGTTAAAGCATCTTAATCAATTTCTGGTTTACAGTCGATTTCATGAACGGCGACGCCAAAAGTCCACAGCACACCGTGGTGCATCCCATGTACGTGAGCTATACAAGTATTCCCACAACATCTGCCAGCGCCACCATGCAATCAAACAAGCATCTGCAGCTGCAGCAAAACTCACTGAAACTCTACCACCCTCATCACGCTGCTTCCGAGCAGTTTCAGCAGCAGCAACCAAAACTACACCAATTCCACACCAACAACAGTAGCCACAACAACAACAACATCAGCCAGAACTACCTGCTGAGCAGCGGCGGCAGTGGCAGCAACAATAATACCCTTAACCATAATCTACGGCAGCGCGCCAACTCGCTGCTGCCGCTGTCGCCAGACACAACAAATAACCAGAGCGCATCATTCCAACAACAACAACAAGCCAACAAGCACCCACACCTAACCCCCAGCAACAGCAGCAGCCTGCGCCGCCCACGCCACCACCATAACAACCCATACCACTTGGCAAACAAGAGCGCCCCCATCAGCCCCAGTCCCATGTCCGCTCAGACCACGCCTTCGCTGTCGTACGCCTCGCTGCAGAACTCCAATCCCTACCTAGCCGGCGGTGGCAACACCTCGCTAAGCAACAGCAACTACAGCATCTTTCAAAGTCCAGACTCGATCCAGGGCAGCAGCAGCTACTCCCACTTTGCCCGCATCCACCACAAGCCCAAGCCGCCCAAGTCGGCGCTTCCGGCTCTCTCTGTCCAGGGAGGAATTGATTCCAAGCTGGTCTCGCCCGTCCGTCCGCTCGAGCGCCTGTCGCGCAACCTCGAGGAAGACGAGGACAACTTCTCATTGCAGCAATTTGCCCCCGGCGACCATGGAGTCACTTACGTCCCCTTCCAGAGTCCGACGCCCAATGGCCTGTTCCTCGGCGAGAACAACAATGCCCAGTCTGCCGTCTTCCACTTGAACTCTCGCTCCAGTTCCAACAACAATGTCTATCCCTATGGGCAGAACGGCCTGCCCTCGCCCCTTCGCATGGCCCGTCGGCCCACGCAGATTCCGCTGCCCACGGTGCCCATGCACAGTTGCCTAGAGATGGAGCCTGACGACGAGGCGGAGGCGGATGGCGAGGGCGAGGACGGCGTCCTAACGCCACCGCCACCTCCGGTTCCAAGGCCACACATCTTCCACCAGCGCCTGGGCCAGGCGCCCTATCCCGATCTCTCGCCGGAGGTGGCCGAGCGCTATGCCATGCCCACCCAGTTGGGTCCGGCACACGGACACCTGCCCGTGCCCCACGGTTCGCCCATGGTGCGTCGCAGTAATCGCCGGCCAAGGCCACCGATTCCCGTGAACTTTTGCGACCAGATTCGCGCCCCTCCTCCGGGGTATGTGGTGCGGGCCCAGAGCGACGACCGGCTGGTGGAGCAGACGCAGGTGGAGGCGGAGGCAGCTCCGCACGTAAACCGGCGAAGTGGCCGCAATGGCAATGGCCAAAAGTCCCGTCCCCGCTCCTTTTGCAACTCCATAGTGGGCGTCCAGGCCTAGAGTACGTCTCTCTATCTCTGACTCTCTTTTCAACGCGCTCTCTAAGGAGCAGGATGTTACTAACTCCCTCACACACACCCTCACACTACCAATTCAGACATACCAAAGACCTTATAGTGTTCAAGATGCTAACGCGTATGTATTTGGCTCTGCGTTAAGCATCTTGCAGTTTATGGTGTCTTTGGACATACCATTTTGCGTGTTGCTGTTTCTTTGTTGTGCCTAACCAGCCGGCTACCATGCACAGATCTAGCTTCGGACGAGCTGCTGTCTTTAGTTTAAGTCTAAGTACCATATTCACACGCGCGTGCATACATTTAGAGACTCTTCCCCGGACCCGGCTCGAGCTGTGATAGAAAAGTCGGAGGGAGAAGGAGGAACAGTCGCTAACAAATTTTATGTTGATCTGTGATAAACTATAAACAAAAACATGAACATGAACGACAAACAAACGAACGATTATTTCACAAAGCAAATGAGAATGTCACAAACTATCGTCATCATCTCGGCGGATGATGTACGAAGAGATTTGTCGATGATGAGAATGCCAATTTCAAACAGAGATGCCTTGGATGAGAATGAAATGACGGATTGTAGTAGAGATTAGACATATATATTGATGTGTTATGCGAGGGAGGGCGCAGCCTCCTCGCAACAGCCGCTGCCTTTTGTTGTTTAACTATTAATATACATACATATATGCTATATACACATATTTACGATAAATTACAAACTGTACTACGATGCAAACGTTGCCTGTTGAGTTAAGTGCGAGATTCGCTATACGAAACTAAGGTTTATAGAACTGTTAAGTCCTAGTACTAAGTATTAAGCTTGAGGCATTACCGCGGAGCACATCCAAACCTACGTAGCCTAGACTCTATTTACCATTTACTGTTTAGATAGACTCCCCTGTTTAGACCTTGATCTTTGCGAGATTTCCAATAAAAGAAGAAAACAAAAGAACTGACTCTTGCTCCTCCTCTGTAGTTTGTCCTCTTCCTTACCGGTAGCTGGCTTTCCGTAGCATACTTGTGGCTCTAACCCAACGCTAACTCTCTCGACTCTCCTCCGAACGTAGCTAATCCAATTTGTTTAACAACAGCTCCTCCTCCTCCAATCATAAAAAGCACACACTCAAGCTAACTCCCAGGTAACTCTCGTATCTCTTGGAAATAACGCACTAGCTCTGCAGATCTCTGACTGATCCAATCTCGTTCTCCTCCCCCCCCACCCGACGCAGTGAAGCATATTAGCAAGCAGTCGAAGCACCGCCAGTCTCTGTACTCCATCGAGTTTGGCGGCAGCAGCAGCGACACCATCCGGCACGGCGGCCACTCCATGGCACTGGGACTGGGACTGGGCGATCCGCGAGGCGACCAGGACGGCGGCGGCGAGCTGAGTCCCAAGCCCATGACGCCGCGTCGCGTCAAGCGGCGCTCGGTGATGGCACGCGGCACGCAAGGACGCCAGTCAAGTGGCGGCGGCAGCAGCAGCAGGCGCTCGCATCACGGCTCCAGCGGCACCTTGAGATCCAAGCATGGCCACTCAAGTCACGGCGGCGGCGGGGCGGACAGCAGCAGCGGCAGCTATGTGAGGAGCAGTACGCGCAGCTCGCGAAGAAAGTATCACCAGAACCCGGTGACCAAGATCATTGACCAGCAGCTCCAGCAGCATCAGCAGCTGCAGCAGCAGCCACACCTGGGCTCCTTCCACCGCCAGCAGCAGCAAGACAAGCTCTCGCTGACCGCCTCCAACCTGCAGTCGCTCAACGACGACATCGTAAACAACACCAACGTGTCCGGCAGCCAGCTGGGCAGCCTGGGCAAGAGCAACCGGCACTACTACCACAGCTACCGCAAGAACATTCCGCTGGACCCCATCTACTACAACACCAACGGCCAGGGGGCAGTGCTCGAGGAGCCGGGCTCGCCGACCCTGCCACCACCGCCGCCTTTGCCGCTCCCAGCGCCTGCATCATTATCGTCTATTTTGCAGTCCGGCGGAGGACACTACAATCCCAGTTACCAGCACTCCACAACCCACCTAAACGACGTGGGCCACGCGCCCGACGAGATGTACAACAATCGACCGCCCTCGGTGCGTTCCAGTTACTCCAATTTTCACGGCTCCCGGCCATTGTCCACTGCTTACGGGAATGCCGCTGGGGAGAACGTTTTTGCCGGACTGAACGGGGCCAGTGCCGGTCCGCCGCAGGCTCCCTGTACGCCGCCCCTCTACCAGCAGCATCCCATGCATATGCAGCAGCAGCAGCAACACTATCTTCCACCGCCGCCCATGGACCCGGCGCCTGCCTACGTCAGCGCCATGAGCTTCTCCAAGCGGACAGCGTCGCGGGAGAGCATCCGCTCGATGGCTTTCCTTAACAATGGCCCGCCCGCCTACAATCTCAACTACCACACGCCGCCCGACTCGGAGACGACCATGTGAAGCGTTCGGTGACAATCTCGCCCAGTCCGTCCTCTGTCTCGCCCTCATCCAAAATGGATCTCGGAACACCACCCAAACAGTAATCATCATCACGGCCAGTGCTGCCATTGCTATTTATATTCTTGTGAAACAAGCCATGTTCATACCCACTCTGCGCTTTAACCACATGGAAAGTGTCCACTCGATCCGTAAGCTAACGATATGTGTAGTGCCTAGAGTAGACGTAAGATTATGTCGTTTTACCAAAGTGCCTTTGTAAATATACATTTAAAATATGTATGCGAATGATTTGAATTCAGCTTATTTATTGGCATTAAAGATTTAATTAACCTTTTGTAGATGGTATTTCTTGCAGGCTTTCGTTTTAGAGATACGAATACCTCCCGCAAAGAGAGCTAATAAGGCCACCTTGAATAGAATGCCTAGAATCAGGGATCCTGGCAAAATTCAGGATGGGGACAAAGTCTTTGAGCTTATTGTTCGCTTTGATGTTAACTGAAACAGGCGAAGACCATCTACATTAGCAGAGTCCTTGCATCATAGGACAACGGGGCTTTGTTGACTTTAAGTGAATCTGAAACGCTTCTGTCAAGATCTTTTTTAAAGAACCCCTGAATAAACATATTTGAAATCACCATAAATATGTTCATATATTTTATTCAGAGGTTAAAAGATAAGGTACGAAAAAGTGTAGGTAAGGATTACTTTATGTTGGTTTTAGAAGCCTAGTCCCTGCGGCACACTGCAAAACCACAAAGAGAAGCAAAATATCTCAGAAATAACTGCAAGAACTCATCTCCTGCTGTACTCACACTCATCGGCATCCCAACCCGGCTCAATTTCCAGCTGCTTGTTCCGCTCCTTCAGCCAGGTGAACAAAGGAGCAAAGTACTCCAGGATGCCGCGGCCACTGAGCTTTCGCTCCCCGGTGGCTATCTCCATCACATCACGCCAGTGGCGACTGGAGCCCAGCTTCATCATGTCCCGCATCTTCTTGCCCGCCTCCTTGCTACCGTAAAAGTCGCAGTTGTGCAGCGGATACTCCGGATCACCGGGCCTGTACTGACCACTAGCCAGGCAGAAGGAGCGGTAGAACTGGAAGCCCAGAATCTCGGCCAGGAATTTTCTGTGGGTAGAGGGTAGCTAATAAAAGGGTTTCCAGATATTCCTTAAAGGTGCTGACTTGGTGTTGGAGGTTTCCGGATTCAAGCCGCGATAGAACTTAAAATCCAGATCAAAGTCCTTGTTGTTGCGCTGCTTTGGTGGCTGAACGCCAGCGAACTTGTCCTGGAGATTCCAGTATGCACAGTTATAGTCCTTAACCCCAATGCGGCCGTCCATCACGTCCACGAGGAACTTGTCGTTGATGAAATACTGGGGCACGGCGATCAGCGTGTGCACGCCCATGCGGAACAGCCGGTTGAGCGACTGCTCCTCGGACAGGCTCTTGTTCAGCAGGATGTGCAGCCTCTCGAGGTGACGCGGTGTGCCGGATGCCAGAATCGTCGTTTCTGCTAAAGCGGCGCCAAAGCCAGGACACGGCTCCGTGTCCAGTCCGAAAGGCTGCGACAGCTTGTAGATGTTGTACTGCAGTTCCGCCATCGTACCGTGGATCTGCATCATCTTTTTGTAGTCGAGCTTGGGGCAGTAGCGCAAAGCCACGTCCGGCGGGAAGTAGTACACCTGCGACTTGCATTCCAGCCCGCCATCGTCGTCGTTCATCCGGCGGGACCAGCGATCCCAGAACGTTCTGGATTAGGGGTTAAGAGTAACTAAGGGATTGGGGATCGTTAAGGGATCAACTTACGCGGACTGGTTGTTGAGGCCCAACGACTCGAAGAACTCGGCAGCCTTGCGGTTAATCTTAACGGGCGTCACCAAGACCTCCTCGAGGCGACGGTGGACGGAGGGCAGCTGGTGCAGCCGACTTTGATGCGGCGTTCGGAAAAACTGATGCGGATACCAGTCCTGTGACAGGATCTGGTCCATGACCGGAGCCGAGATGGCGCCGTCGCTCTTGGTGTCCGCCTTGGGGTAGAAGACCTGGACCTCATGTCGCAGATAAGCGTGCAGCTCCCGGTAGAGGGGCATAATCTCCCAGACGACCGCCTCCAGCTCGGCCTGAAAGTTCTCCGTGTCGTAGTAGAGGTACCAGGTGCGCGAGGGCGTCACGTGGCCATTGTAGGTGGCAGCGATTCGCAGCAGGCGCACATAGTCAATGAACGTGGACTTGGCCAGCTCCTTTTCGTTGATGGCCTTGCGCCAGCTGAACCAGCTCACCAGTAGTTCCTCGTACAGCTTGCTGCGCATATTCTTGTTCACAATCTGCGGGTACATGGCCAGCGGGCCGCGGGCAGAGCAATCCTCCTGCGGACAGACTATCTGGCCACTTACAAAGTTGTGCGTCGTCCTTAGCAGATCCTTGGCCTGCTCGTAGTCCTTGGGCTTAAGTCCCTGCAGCTGCAGCTTGGCCAGACGCTGCACTCGCCTGCGGAGCAAAGGATCACCCAACAAAGCCACCGGAACCCTGCTCAGATTGGCCGCCAGGTCGTACATTAATCGGTAGGTGTCCGCCTCCACTTCCATCTTGCCGCTCAAGGCCTGGCCGCCTGTCAGCGGCGACTTGCCCTTGGCCGTAAGCTGGAGGAAGATGCGCCGCTTCATGTGCCAGATCAAGTGCATGCGGTCGGTGGCCTTTTTCAGGATCTGCTGGGTGGCCTGCTCATAGACAGCGGTGTGATTGGAAGCCCTAGTGGGTGCTCTGGTGGAGGGAGTGGTAGTGCTGCGGGGAGGAGCTGAAGTAGCTTTGGTAGAGTTACCCTCTCCTGCTACCATCGTCAGTAGGACGAGGACCAGCAGGGGAAACCACAGCCAAAACATACGCATTTTGGGCTAGGCTGGCTTCCGTTTCCCGTTTCCCGATAAGCTTATCTGGGACACTTGCAACAGCGATCGTAGCGAGGGAGCTTTGCTTTCCGCGTTCTTCCGTCTCCGACGGATTCTCGATGAGAACTGAGCTGCCGCTCGGACTCGACCAGCTTATCAGAGACTTAGCTTATCTGGCATTACGAAAGTGAGCGGAGGCTGGATCCGCGGATCTACGCCTCGGCCAACGTTGCGTATGCGTCACGTGCTGGACATTACGTATACGCGGCGTGTGCCGAGCGACCTGAGGCGGAAATCGAAGGCGGGCTAGAAAAGGGGGCCGTCGCACTTGGACTGATGAACAGCGTCCGTCCTCATGCCGCTGGTGCTGGCTTTGTTAGCCAGTGGCCCATATTCAAGCTTAATCATTTTGACATTTTACCCCGCAGCAGGGAAAAGCGGCGAGGGAAGGAAGCCTGCGGTGCAGCAACAGCGAAGGAATACGACCAGGAATATGGGGAAGTTATGGTCGTGTGGCATGAGCGTGCCAGTGTGTGAGTGTGGCATGTGGCACGGCATTTGTTTATGCCGGCTGACCTGGAAGAGAGGAGAGAGCGCGAGCGACGAAGGCGACAGCGAGGGAGAGCATTTCCCGACGAGTCCTTTTTTAGGCGAAAATACGGGGAAGTTCAAGTGTGTTTTTTCATCGCTCTGCATCGCGGTCGCCCTGCAGATTACGTCAAACGGAAAGGAAAACCCGTTAGCCGAGCTCAGTCGCCGACGAACCTTAGAGCCGAGCAGTCGCCATGCGAGCGCACTTACGTAGAGTGGGACACGGCCAAGGAGTATATGGTGAAAAGCAGTGAAAAGCCTGAAAAAGGAAATACACAGAGTCACTCGCTCACGCACACGTGTGCGAATACAGTTACAGTTTACAGTTACTACACTCACCAGTACAGCCACATAAGTGCATTTCGGCGGAGGCAGCGGGAAAAAAATTCTTCAGCGCCCAAAAATAGAGTGAAATGTGTGCTGCACGTTGTTGTTGCTGCTGTTACTGCTGCTGCTGCTGCTACTGCTAGGGCTGGGGGTAGGGGCCATCGGGATACAACGGAAACTAACCTACATTTTCGCGCTCTTTCGCACGCTTCGCTTACACACACAGCCATACGCAGAGGCGAGGGGGCCATTGTATTGTGCTGCCTTGCTCGCACTCGCCAGTTGGTTGGCAAAAGAAATCAACAGTAAATTGTAATAACACTTCTCAGTCTGCTGCTGCTGTGTGTGCGTGTGTGTTTGTCAAACAATGTGCGTGCACAAAGTTTTTTCCTTGCTTTGTTTCTGTTTTTGTTGCTGGTTCCGTTCCATTCCCACCCCCGCATTGTTGCACAGTTGCGACTAAATAAAAATGTAATTAATGTAAAATAAAATCAAATAAAACACAGCAGCAGTAGGAGCAGGAGCAGGAGCAGGAGCAGGAGCAGGAGCAGCAAAACTAACGGGAGTTAGTGAGTGGAAAGTGGAACGCGAACGCGAATGGAAAGTGAAGTGCAAAGGTATAAGTGTTTAAGCCGTGTGTGTGTGTGTATTGCAGGCCCAAGAAAGTGAAATACGAAAATAGAAATAGAATAGCGCACCGCAAGTAGTGCAAGCACACACCAGCGATTACATAAAGCCCCGCTATCATCCCGACAACAACAACACCGACAACATCCATACACTGCTACAACTGCAACAAACGGAGAGTAAACAACAATTAAACGCAAATGTTTAAAGGTAAAATCGAACATTCAAATGTGCGAGGGTCCTGTGTGTGTGTGTGTGTGTGTGTTTGCGTACGGTTGCCGCCCACAACTACAACCGCAGTGCGGCGGCGGCCGCGGAGGCAATGGTGGCATGAGGATTGGGGCCATAAATTAGCTCTTGATGTGCACTTAACTAGGCGGCCACACTTTTCGTTTCGTTTCGTGCGGCGAGTGGAAGTTGGCAAGGCGGGAATGTAGCAGGAGTCCGAAGTCGTACGAAATTTGTAGCACAACTTTAGGGGCCAACTGGCAAAGCTCTGCTGCTTGCCTCCGCCGCACTTTTATGGGCCAACTTTAAAACCAGCAGAGCAGTGCTGCTCTGCTGTGCTGTGCTGGTCACGCCCAGAAAAAAGCAAAACCGAAAAGCGAGCAGGGGGCAAGCAAAGTAAGCAAAGCAAGCAGGCAGCAGCAAGCCCAAGGGGAAGACCCGCCGTAAAATTGTAAGCCAACAAACAACACATTGTTTAATGCCTCGTGCGCCGCTCTTATTGTTTGTAATAAAAGTATTTTTCACGATTTGTGTGTGCAGACCAGCTGCAGGTGGATCTCTTTTTCGGATCTCCTATGGCGCTGCGTCTGCTTTTCTCCTCCCCTGGCCTAATGGCATCTCCTGCTCCCCTACCCGCCTTTTCTTGCTGCGAGCAAATTTCCGCCAGCAAACATCAACTGCCATAACGAGGGACGGCACGGGACCGGTGGAAACTTGATATTGAATATTTTATGGGCGCCTTCATCTAACGCTTTTCCATTTTCGCGTCAGTTGCTCGCTTGCAGACGTGTCAAGAAGTTGGCGAAAAACACAAAAACACAAACACAACACAGGAAGCAGGCCTACAGATACGATACTCACACATACCACAATGCCGCTGAGCAATGAGCAGCATCCAAGCATGTCGGTCCTCCCTCCCACACCATCGCCCACGCAACCTCATTGCTTTTTGTGGGGCGCCATTTATCAATTCTTGGTATCTCACTTTGTGCGCGCTGGGTTAGTGTTAGTGTGTGTATGTGTTTTGCTAGATTGTCTGAGAGTGTGTGTGCCATAATGTTAATTAACTTTATCTCCTCTAAGCTTTAAGTCTTAAAGCGGAGCTCAATCTGTCCCTGTCCCCCCTTGCCCAGGTGTTTATCTCTTCTTCCGTTACGCACATTACACAGACGTAAGGCGAGTGAGTCGTTACGTATACGTACTGTATGCCCGTGTGTGCGGCGTTCTGAGCTAACGGGGATTAGCGCTCTGCCAATTACCGTTAAATGACACGACGCATAGCAATTGCGGAGGGAACGGATTTAATTTAGCCCAAGTCTTCGCCCCGACAGTCTTACATAAGCTTAAATCTCTCCACTCTCACACACATTTCTTTTCATCTATTTCTTCCAAACAGACGCATCACAAAATGTAAAGCAATAATCAACACAACAAAGCCAGCCAAAGCTCAGACAATAGAAGTAGAAGGAGAAGATAAAGCGACGAAGGAGGAGGAGGCGGCACGAGCTGAGGCGTCGGCGATGCCAAATGCCATTATTGGAAACTGTCGTAGCCATAAGATTTGCATAGCACAAGCAATAGTCGGCATAATGAAAGGCCCAAGCGTGATAAGCGTGACAATATTAACGGTAAACTGAGCGATCCGGTCGCCTAATATAGTGTGAGACAGAGACAGATATACGTATGCACAGTGTTCGAAAATCGAGTGAGAAGCCTTGCTGGCGTGAGTGCCAGGAAGAGCGCCAGAGAGACATGCTGCAGCAGCTGCCCTAAGGACCCCAGCTAAAGCAAGAGAGCGCTGGCAATAGCAGCAGCAAAGGACGAGGAGGAAAGAGCAGCAACAACCAACCAAACGACGACAATCAGTCAAGATGAGTGATGATCAAACGGCGTCCAACGATGAGAAAGGTGAGTCCCAGTTCCAGTCCCAACTACTAAGGCCCGATACCCACTATTGATAGTTTTCCAAGCCCAAGCTGCTGCAGCCCCTCGGCCGACCTCATAAATATTATTCTTGAGGTGTCCAGGGGGAGCGGCGGGGCTAATGGGGCCAGGCCATCAAATCTGTATACGAGGGCATATGCATTGAAGCCAGTGTCGGAGCAACTAGAGGGCAGGTGTCAGGGGTCACCTGCTCTCCGGCTCCACCTGCTTCTTCGTCCCATCCTCCATGACAGCGACACCTGCACGCCAACTAAGCGAAACACGTGCACAGTGGGCGCCACCGCATACAGATGTGGTGGCACGTTCGATCCGTGACTCCTTGGGAGATCCCATGTCCTTGGTGGATAATCCACGCCAAGAGCAGGCGACAAGGCGCCATTTGTGATTTTAAACCCTAAAGGGACTTATTTACTCATTTTTATGTGGCACGCGGATTCAAAGCTGTGAATAGATGGGCTCTATCGAAGTAAGGAAAAGTAATCATCATTTGCCAAACGTGCTAGGAGAATGTCTATTTAACTTATAAGTTCGGCAAGTTATAGTGACTTGTTTACTAGGGAGTTAAGGACATTTAGTTAATCTTTCTTGATTGTTACCTTGGTAGCAGGATATTTTTTAGGATATATTATATATAGTATGTAAGACTTTTAAGTAAAATGTAAATCCAAGATTCCCTAAAACAGTTTAGCACCAAATATATTATTCCCCATTTAAATAATACAAAAAACCTGATTGCATTTCATTTTTAAAACGATTATCCTGAAATATGGTTGTCTAGAATTTTTGGCATACATCGTTCTTTATGATGGCCAAGTAATGAGCAACAAACCAACAACGAGATGGTAAATAGTGGGTTCAACATCTGCTTCTTGTTTCGGCGTGAATCCTCTCGTGCAGTGAAGCCACCACCCACTGTGCAGGATACGGAATGTCGACAGAGGGAGTGGCGGAGCGGGAAGGCATTTGTGCTTTTTGTGCGTGTTGTGCGTTTTCCTTGCCACTTCCTATCCTGGAATCCTGTCCTCCTCCTGTCCGGTCGTGCTCATCAACATAATTAAATAGCATTGCTCATTGTGTGCTGGGTCTGGGTCTCTCGGCCTCGGCCCCGGTCTGGGTCTGGGTCTTGGTCTTGGCCAATAAAACGAAAAGGGAATCGAAGCGGCTTAATGGCGGGACAAGCCGACTCGACCCTAAGGCCGTTTAAATAAATGATAAACAAATCGAAAAACGGGAAGCGTCCAGCAAAAGTTTTCGGCTGATGACTGGCCATAAGTTACGCAACCGTTTTGCAGGCGCCGATAGAGAGCGCAATTTGTCCTCTCTGTCGCTGGAGGAGGGGGAGGCGGAAAACGAGTGGGTCTGGGGCAATGGTGGGCGCCATTGTCAGCGGAGGATATTCATTGGGGAGGTGAACAATGCACAAAGGCCATGTGCAACGGGCGCTGCTGCCAGCCAGCTGCGGATTACGAATATGAACGGAAACGGAAACTAATTAAATATGTAGAGCAATTGCTGGGCTGCATCTCGCTTTATCCTCTTCACCCGATTCACTTTTTCCACTTTCTGTTTGTCCGGTCCGCTTCGCTTCGCCTCACTGCCGCTTCTGTTCCTCGTTCTCATCCTGCTGCTGCGTCTCCTCCAAATTGGATTTGGTTTTGCCCAGGGCCAGGAAGCGAATGGGGCACATAGAAAGTGGTGCCTGCCACCCCCTGCGAGGAGTTCGTCGAGTCCAAGTATGAGTACGAGTCCCAATCCCATTTCCATTTCCATTCCCGTCACCATTGAACTTGTGCAAAGGTCTGCGCAGCTGCAACTGCAACTGAAGCAGCCGCGGCAATGGAAATTGCCACTGCAACTGCAACAATGGCTGCACTTGGAGAAAATAATGATAATTAGCACAGTAAATGGACAATAACTCAGAGGAGCTTAACGATGTTTTTTTTTTTTTTTAGGCCTCGAGACCTTTTTATGCCTCATAATATGTATTTAAGCGGTACTTAAATATATTTATTTGTTTATTATATATTTTGTTTGTTTTTATTGACCTATTTTCTACCTTCAATAAAACAGCAATATTTCTCCGCGTGATGGGTTGCAACTGGTTTTTTTTGGGGGAAAACCACGACATTGCACGTTGCTAGTTGCTAGCTGCAAAGTTGCAAGAGGCTAGTGGCTTTTAAGTTTTCTGTGTCTGTGTGCAATTTCCTTTTTGTTTTTGGGCGCTTTGAGAATGACTTTGCTTCCGCGTGAAGATGCTTTGAGCAGCGAAGAGAGCGAGTCCCGCGCCTGGCATCGGGGATTATGCAATACGGGGAAGATGTGCGTTGCTGTTGCATCTGATGTTAATGTGCGACCGCCAACCGGTTGCCCAGCGTCGTCACAGTCATCTTAGTAGCAGCAGCATCGCCATGATCATGATGACGATCAGCAGCAACAGCTCAGCAGCATCAGCATTGGCCCTCGTGGCTTCAGTGAAAGATGTAATCCCAATCGAGAGATGACTCTCCAGTCCGCTGTTAATGAAATGCAACTCGAGTGCCCCTGCTCTGCGCTCCCAATTCGAACTCCATTCGCCACAGCATCGTGATTATGATCGTCATTATGATTTGATTGGCAACAGATTGTTGCGTTGGTGTCCCGCTCTCAGCGCGGCTAGTTCCTTATGTAAGGTCCCCCCTTTGTTTACAATCCGAGTCGAGTCGGTTAAATGTGTATTAATTATTCGGCAACGATGGAATCTGCCGAGCCAAGCTACCAGCTGGCAAGCGCCGCTGACGAGCTGCCAAGATGATAATCAGCGACGTAATCGAAATTGCCGCATGGCCCCGATTCCCAGTCCCATTCCAATTTGGACTTGGACTTGGCTTCGGATTCGGATGAAAATTGCGGCGCTCAGTCACTCAATGCTAATGAAAACTGTAGCTAATCAACGGCGAATGCATAACAGAGGAGGAGGCACTGAGCGGGAGGACTGGGCAACGGGTGGTGGCCAGTGGCCATGACCTCTCCTCCACTGGCAGTTCGTCAGTCGTCTCTGCTGATGCTGAAACAAAACCCAGAGCATGACGAGATATTTTGATGCTGCGCTGCAGGCGAGGCTTAACCCAATAACGGCTCGAGAGCCACTTTCGCAGCTCGCTGCTGCTCCAAGAGCCCCCATCGCGGGAAGCCGAAGGAGTAAGGGCCCAGAACAGAACCCGTTTCGTCCGCCCAGCAAACAACATTATCGGTCTAATTTCCGGCAGCAGCATGGTTCCCCCCGACATCATCTTGTCATCAATGGGTTAATGACAAACGACCTGGCCAGCAGCCAAACCCTTGGCCAATCCGTTATGCAAGTCCGGGCCACAATAAGGAATTGCCAATAGGAAGTCCGTATCTGCATAAACATCCATAAACATGAACGTAGTAAACAAAATACCTAACGGTTAGTGTTTGGATCGCGCACAGCAATAACAAAGAGCTCTGGGCCAAAAAAGAAAAAAACTAAAACTGGTCAAGTTGCATATTACTACAGTTTGAATTTCGATTTTAACCATTTTCGGCTATTTTCGGCCATTCCAGCCAGCCCACAAAAGCTTAGGGCCACTCAGATTTTCTCTCAAACGAAAGTGGAGCACCAGAAGCCACTGCTCTACAACGGAGAAACAGAGAGAGTGTGGAGCACACGGAGAAAAATGGCTAACAAATTACACGATAGCATCTGATTTGATTTCCCAAAACAAAATTAAAAATTATCACATAAAAAGATATCGATTTTAAAATGCAGATATTTTAGGCTTTCTGAGGCCATTACATTCCGATTCCTAACTTCAATCTTAATTAATAATAATTAATTAAAAAAATAGGAATTTACAATGTTGGTAAATTATTTTAAAATAATAGATAAATATTTTTATATTAATACCACTCCAAGGGTTTTTTAGTTTTAAGCAGAAGCCTAAAACGCATATATATTCTTGATCAGCATCAACGGGCGAGTCTTTGTAGCCATCTCGAAAAGATTTAAAAAAAATTTATTTTTTTTTAAGTTTAATAAGGGGTTCTTACATCGTTAAAATTTTCTAAAATGTCAAAAAATTTGGATATCTTATAATTTTGAATGTAGTATGCAGATTTGTTAACCTACTAAAAACTAGCTTAGAAAAGCTTTCCGAAAAGAATTTAATGAATTTTTAACTTTGTTATGATATTCTTAGTCTCTGATGAATATTGATAAATTACCATTTTAAAAATTTAAATATTTCAGTCTTCCTGAAGTGTCTTATGTTTTTATTTAGTGAAGCAGTCATTTCCGCCCCTACAAATCATATATATTCTTGATCAGCATCGACAGGCAAATCTTTTTAGGCATCTCGGAAAGAAATCCAAAATTTTTTATTTTTTTCAAAATTTTATAAGGGGTAACATCGTTAAAATTGTCAAAAATGGCCAAAAATTTTTATTTCTAAAAATTTTAAATTTAAAATGCAGATTTGTTAACCTTCTAATAACTAACACAGAAAAGCTTTCCGAATTGAATTTGACACTTTTTTGACTTAGTTATGGCTTTTTAAAACTTTGATATGTCCAAAAAATATTATTCTTTAATCCATGTTCATAATATTTGGATGTAATATCAATATAAATACAAGCAAAAGTATGCAGGTGCATTTTTTTTTACCGTGTAAGCTGAGTGAGAGCGAGAGTTTGGTATATTTGCAAAGGGCACATGCTGGATATGATGTGAAAGGTCAACACTCTCGCGATCGCGATCCCCGCGGAAAGGGAGAGTGGAGCGAAGCTGGAGAAGAAAAGCACTGCGAAGACGAAACAATGTGGCCTTCAATGGGTCGCGGTCGTGGCTCCATTCATCTCTTGTCGCCGTCGAAAGAGATTATCTCTGCACTTGCTCGGTGGCCGTCGCGTCGCGTCTCTTACATAACCCAGCTCCCAGCTCCCGGCTCCAGACTATAAAACGGCGCGCGGCCACGATTGCCGAATCATTTCCAGTCAGTTCAGAGGCGAGTTATCATCCGAGAGTCCTTGGCAACGAATCCAACCAAATGGCGGCCCGTTTTATAGTGAGTTTGCGGCTGAACATCTCATCGTAGCATTGGACCCTAACCTTTTCTCTCCCCTCCTTAGATCAGTGCGCTCCTGCTGGCCAGTCCGGCTGTGTGGGGCAAGCCCACGTTCGGACGCGAGCACGTCCACATCCGCATCCATCTTCCGGAAAGCGGTGGGGATCATGGAGGCCACGGAGGTGGTGATTTCGGTGGACACGGAGGCGGTGACTTTGGAGGTCATGGGGGTGGCTATGAGGTCCACTCCCACGATGGCGGTTACAGTGGAGGAGGAGGAGGCGGCGGCGGCGGCCATGTGGCCACATATGCTGTCATCACGGAGAATCACGGTTACAGTGCCGGCGGTGGCGGTCACGGAGGTCACAGCTCCGGTGGATATAGCTACGGCGGTGGACACGGAGGATCTGGCCACGACGACGCCAAGATTGCTGCAATTGCAGCTGCTGCAGGTTCCTCCTCTTCCGACCATGGACATGGACACGGACACGGAGGCAGCGGCCACGGTGGAGACTATGGTGGCCACGCCATTGCCAATATTGCAGCCATCGCCGCCAGCTCGGACTCCTCTGCCCACGGAGGCAGCAGTGGTGGATACGGAGGCAGCAGTGGAGGCTATGGAGGCTACAGCGGAGGAGGCGGTGGACACGACGCTCCGCTGGTTGCTGCCGTTGCTGCTTCCAGTGACGGGCACGGCTCCTCTGGTGGATACGACGCTGGCTCCTCTGGCGGCTATGGAGGTGGCTCATCCTACAGCGGCGGCTCCTCGTACAGCAGCGGCTCCTCTTACAGCAGCGGTGGCTCGTCCTATAGCAGCGGAGGTGGTTATAGCGGTGGACATGGCGGTGGCTACAGCGGTGGACATGGAGGTGGCTACAGCAGCGGAGGTGGCTCCAGCTACGACACACAGGTGGTAGCTGCTGCTGCTGCTTCCGGCAGCGGTGGTTCCTACGGAGGATCCTCTGGCGGTGGTGACGGATACAGCTACTCGGCACCAGCTGCCGGCGGCTGGTCAGGATCCGGCGCCTCCAGCTGGGCTTAGACACCAAAGTCCGACCCTGGCCATCATCTGGTCGTCTAGTCTACTCTATAGCGCCCTCATGTCCTCCAGTTCACTCCATCCGCACGGAACTCTTAACTTATATACGGCTCGTTCATCCATATATTCCATACATCCTCACGCAATGCTGATGTACAAAATAAACCATATTAGTGTAATAATTTAAATCCGCCTTTGATCTCAGCTAAAGCTCTTCATCGTTAGGTTTTTTAAATAGTTGGGATTTATATTCTACGTTTTCTGAAATAAGTCCTGCATGCTCCTCCCCAAAGCACAACCACCTCATATAAACTCCGATATTTTGCATCATTATTTGTAAAAAAAAATTAAGGCATAACTCAAGATCAGATTCCCCATAACTGGGATCCTTTTTGTCCCAGTCTGATATGCTTTTCGTCTGTGGCTACTCATTGCGCGGCTCGATGAACCGACGGTTGACCAGATCATAGATGGTGAAGTAGAAGGCGCTGGTCAGTGCCGACTTGATTAGTGTCGGTATTATTCCCTTGTAGAATCCGTGCAAGCCCTCCGTCCGAAATGTGGCCCCGATACATTGCAGCACCGTGGGGCAGTCGGGGCTGCTTCGTAAGCCATGGGGATCCTGGTTAAGGCTCACCAGCTGGATGCGCTTCCTGAGCAGGTCCACCGGATAGATCAGCGTCTTTGCCACCACTCCGGCCAGGGCGCCATTCACGAACAGATATCCGCCGTGGATATCTGTGCACAGCCCTGTCCGGGCCGAATGAACCCGGCATTCTTGGTGTTCCTTCCCCGCCAGCACCCACGAGTTCAGGTACTTGTAGATGAGAAAGTTAAAGCCCACTAGTGGAAACGTCTCGGCCATGGTAAAGGGCAGCCCCGTCATCACGCCCCTCAAGCCGAACTTGCGATACACCATCCGAACTCCCTCCAGCGCACTCATGCGACTGCGCTTGGAGTTCGGATCCACTACCACCACCAATGTTCGGACAACGTCGAAGGGCTGGGATGCCATGGCGCCCATGCAACCCGAAAAGCCGCCGCAGAGGAAGTGCCGCAGCGAGGGATGATCCTCCAGGTAGGTCACGGTGCGCGTCAAGTTCCGGAATCGCTCGTAGGACCAGTACTGGACAATGGCGTAGGAGATGCTCATAAACTGGCCAGAGGAATGGCCGCGCATCAGGCCCCGGGCTCCCTCCTCGGCGTATACCTTGCGAAAGCCCTGCAAGATGCCGCGATACTTCCACTTGCTCCTGTCGCTGAGCGGCTCAACCTGGACCTGGAAGAGGATTTTCAGAACGTCGAACGGATGCGTAACAACCCGCGTCATGGCTCCGGTCATGGCCCCAGCAACAGCCTGCATCACTTGAATCTTCAACGGATATTTATCACGATCCCGCTCCATCAAACCGTATCGCTTGCAATGCTGTATGAGTGCGGCCAGACTCTAGATTCTAAATCTTTGAAAGCACATCATTAATAAATTTACGCTGCCTTGCAGCCAACTAAGATCAAAAATTTAAAAACAGTCAAGTCAAGTCATTTCAGAAAGATCCTACTCTCTGTCTTGGTTTCTCTCTGCCATTCACGCTTGGGTTGAGTTATGTATGGCGGCTGTCTAAAAATATGATGTGATATTGGGGTCTATTAATATATATTATATAAAAGATATCAAAATATCTAAATGAACATCACCCTTTGCATATTGTTTGTTAACAATTAATTTTGTCTTTACTGATTAGAGTTTCCTCTTAAACACTTCTTGCAGCTATCGCCAAGCACCAGGTCGTCGCGTACACGCAAAAATCCCAGGTCAAGCATGAGAACCGGCATATCCAGCTGGTGCGGGAATACGGCTTCCATCCGCGCACTAAGGCTTCCGTAGAGGATGGCGACGTGCTGCCCCGCAAGTTCGAGCCCTTTCCGGAGCACATGTACGGCAAGCCGCTCGAGGAGATTGACACCTTCATTTACGAGGAGGTGAGTGTGTGACCCTCTGCGCTCATTATCCGCAGAACCGCCGCTGCCTTACCCGCCTCATCCCAGTTGGCCGCCCCATTGGCTCTAATTAAAAAGTCACACGGACGCGACCCAGTGCCCGTGGATCCGTGGGGTAGGGCAGGGTACGGAGGATTCCGGAGGCGGTAGCAAGTGCAAGTGGCACAGCGGAAATGGAACGCGACGCGGCCTGCTGCCTTGCCTTGCTTTTGTTTTGATACCTTTTTTAAGTTTTTTTTTGCCTTCTGTTGCATTTTGCCGAGCATTGTGGGCACAAGTGGATATGCACTTTCCGTGGCCAAAGAGTCCGGATACGGATACGGGGTTACCGGGGTTAATGGAAACGCCTAGAACGGCCCTCGTGGGCCCTTTTCGAGAGCCGAAAAGGAAATCAGCGTAAATGCCGCGAGAGCGCGAGCGCTCGTTAAATTTCAAAGGCGGGAATAAATTTTTGGAGCTACATCAAACAAAGAACACACAAAACACGGCTTGGCCACTGTGTGGGAATATGGGTCATGTCATGCACAGCACAATCCTCCGCTCCCTGCTCTCTGTTCCGGGCAGCAAAGTTGACAACCGTATTTACGTGACTCAAACAAAACTGGCCCGTACTCCGCTGCCGCAGCAGCCGCAGCGGACAAATTATAGGCGAACATGCAAGTGTACTCAAGACTTGGCGGCTTTCAGGTTTCAGTTTTCAGCTTTCGGGCCCCGGCTCTCCACCAGGCAACCACGTGTCGTGGCAAAATAATTCACAGGATAGCATAGCGCGACTGGGCAGAATAAACATGCAAGTGACCAGGGTACGGCTACGGCTGCAATATATAATGGGAGGTGGAAATGGACTTTACTGGGGGGCGGAGCAGTGGTGCCATGAGATGAGCGTACCTGCGACATCGAGTGATGTGTTTATCGACCGACTGGACATACATCCCTCTGGTGCCGCTGGCTCTGCCTCCAAAGTCCAAGACAAACACAGTCCAGGGCAATCTATAATTAAATCTTATTGGCCGGAGGCTTAGAGTCGTCCGGCCGAAGCCCTAAGCAAAAGGCAAATATAAGCTGGCTGCTGGCTTCTGGCTAATGGGTCACATCTCCCACGACGACGACGACCAGGAATGTTCCACATTCTGTAATTAAATCTTAGCTGTGGATTCAGCCATAGTTACTTGTCCAACGCTGTGAAAAATTCCTTAGCTAAAGTATCAAAGTTTTATTTACTAAAAAATAGTTTCAAAAATCTTACTAAATCAAAGACAAGACCGTCAATGAATCCCAATTAAATACTTATTCATCCTCGCCAAGTTATAGCCGCTATGTATCGTAGAGGCTCCCCCTGAAAAGACCAGAGTAAATCCCCTCGAATCGAGGCCGAGCAAGCAACTGAAAACAAGTTAAACAAAGTGGCAGAGCAAGCCCAAGAATCCCTGCCCATTTGCTGGCACTGCCAGGTGGAGGAATCAAAGTGCTTAATTGCATTTAATGGCACTCACTCCTGGCAAACACGTAGTCTCTCTGTACTCCTCTTCGGCCTCCGAAGCCGCGATAAGGCACAGCCACAGACGACGACTCTGCTGGCGTCGCCGCATGTTTGCCTCAAATGCCGAACAAGGGCCCCTAACACAACTTTTCATTTCGGGCACTTAAAAGTACACACGCTTATCCTTAAGCTCTCTCCCGCCTCGCCGCAAGCCCCAACCAAGCACAAGTGCCCTCGCTCATGCAAATTTCCAGCTCCAGCCCTCGGCCCACAAAATGGTAAATGGCAAACTGCCGCCCAATCGTAATTTTTGCTTGTTACATTAAAATTTCTGCTTACTCGGCTGAGCGACGTTTATGTGTGTATTACAGTGACAAACGACCTTCAGACAAGTGGGCTTCCAGGGGCGGCAGAGGTGGCCGGCCGAGGCATCATCCTCGTCAGAGGCGCACATCATCTGCATATTTAATTGAGGAAATCAGGGCGCTAATGAACAACCTGGCCCGGGCGGGAGCAACTTTCTCTGCACGTTCAGGTTCTCCCCTCCGGCGGCAAACAAATCGATATTTCCGAATGTGGCCCAAGGAGCAGGCCAGAGCAGGGCAGGGCAGCGCAGAGCTGAGCGGAACGGCATGACGAGCGCACGACACGCGCTCCCTGGAGGCCAACAGTAGTGTAGGGCTGGTCCGATTGCGGCCTGAATAATGGCATTAGCCGATTGCGGGGGAATTTACCGCCCTGCTTCGGCCAGGCCATGCTCGAGATGATCAATGTTTAATGCCGTCTCCAGATTCTAGGGCTCCAATCCGCACTGCTGCCGGCTCATCCAAATGCCGAGAAAATGTGTAGCAATTCTGATGAAAACGTGCTCACGCACGCACACACATTCACATATAGACACATGATTCGCGCGAATGTGGTTATGTCGAAGGAGCACGCTTGCCCCTTTTCACTGCTCCGCTTACCTCTTTCTCCCTCTCGCTCACTGTCATTAACAACGCAGGCTTTCCTTCATTGGTGGAACTTTTGCGAAAATCCAGTAATTTATTGGAAACAATTTTTACGTGAAATTTCAAAGTGAATCTTAAATGCACATGTTCGTTGGTGTGAAAACTGGTCTTGCAAAATTACATGTGGGCCCCGCAAGCGGGTCGCCCAGACGGCGTGTTTCGGTGTGTCGGCTGCGGTCAAAAGTTCCTGCAAGCACAGAAGGCGGAAAACTGGCATTAGCCTCTGCAGGGTGCTCCCGGGGGCTGCTACTCACCATTTAGTGGGCGATGGCGCTGCGGTTACTTGGACCTTGCACGCATCTTCCTGCGCTTACGCTTCAACCTACGCATACGCTTCTTACGCCACTGAAACAACAGAAAACGCACGGTTAATTCGTTGTCACTATGCTCGCTTCAATATTCTTCCACTTTTAGTTTCTTTTTTACCTTAGCTCGCATTTTCCTTCTGGTCGGAACGACGATTTGAGAACGAAAGAAAGAACGGAAAGCGGAAGTCGGCCTCGTCGATTTGCAGGGTTGATTTTGGGGCAGGGTTGCTTTTAGGCCGAAATCCAATTTCCCAGAAATTTTATTTGATATTTTTTGATATTTTTTCCCTGGTCACTCTGAATTCGAAATCAAATGTCAATTTACATGCTTGGGGTCGAATTCTCGTTTTTGGGGTCGAATTCTCGTGTA
>JAEIIJ010011321.1:0-46569 GCA_018904815.1 Drosophila ogumai | reverse complement strand
ACAAAAAAAAAAAAAAAAGGCAAAAGCTAAAGCCGATGAAACCCAAGCCGGGCGGGCGGCTTGGGCTCCACGTTTTAACATTTCTCGTACATGCAAGTGACAAGGCAATATCCGTCACGCAAACAACAACGACGACGACGACGACGAACAACATACAACAACCGCCAACAAACCCAACCAACGGAGGCTATAACCAACAGCAGCAGCAGCAACACCCTGACCAGCAGCAGCTACAGCAGCAGCAACAAAAACAACAACAATGGTACAATGGTAAGAATCCGTTCCACCTGAAGAGCTAATTGTCTCCAAAAAGGGTTATGACACGGGGATTTGTAAGGCAAGCCCATAATGAATGGGCGACTTTTTCTAAAAGGATCTCCAAGGTGCGGAAAATAACCACAGAAATGCCTGAATGAATATGGCTTGCATAATTGAATACCATTGGGGTTCCTAAGAATATTATGTGTGGGTTTTATTTTATGTGGGGAAATAGGCCAAACAATGACTTCAAAGAAATGCATTCATTATAAGAAAATGTATAAACAGGTTAAGTCATTAACACTGAATAAGTGTTATATTTATTCTGCAAACCCTTAAGCATATTAAATAATTAATCAAATTTCGTGTTCCTTTACCTTTTAATGAAACATTTCTTAAGAAATTCCTAGAACCCCAAGACAATTCCTAACACAAGGACATTTCTGTCTCCCTAATCTGTAAATCTATATCGATTTGGTAAAAGCCCTACGTTGAGTCCATAAAATCTACTCGCATTAACTGGGTAATAATATTCTCCTTAGCAACATGTGTTGCCCAGCTCCCCATAAAACGTTCTCCATATCTCATCTTGCAATTATCCGATAGAGAGTCCATAAACAAACTCCGTGCATAGATCAACTCAACACATAATCAACAACTGGCTGTGGACACCAAGGATTGCCTAATAATCTGGCATAATATCTGGCACAGCGATTACCCAAAATGACATTCGATAAGTAATTTCCACCATCTGGACAGGGTATAATGCCAGCAGCTGTATGGCTGTTTGTTTGGTCAGTTATATATATGTAAATGCGATGCGAATGGCCGGCGATCAAGCCCCGAAAATTATTGCCCATTAAATCGGCAATTGTGTCCACTGTGCCGGGGGTTTTTAGTCGGAATGGAAATGGGGGGGAATGGGTCCTGATGGTGTCCACCACGGCTCTCTCTGGCTTTGGCAAAAAATTATTATTCATCGCTTGTACAACGACGCTGCTTCGGCCGGCGTCTCCGTCGCAGTCGCTGTCGGCGCACGAGTTAATTACGGTCCATTAGACTGCACAAGGGGTGTTTATTACCACATCAGTGGGCGCCGCCGCCAACGCCATCAGCCATCATATGGCCAGGACATCAGAGCGAGCGAGAGCCACTTGCGGTGGCTAGAAACTAGAAATTGTTGAGCGCTTCAAATCGCTGGACATGAAATCAGTTAGAAAATCTGCTTTGACATGGAAATTCCTCCGGTGCATAAAAACCCCGCTCCACTTTACCCCACCCTGGAGGAATCAACTGACAGGCCATGTCCTGTTCCTTGGCTGATCCTGGCACGGAAAGAAATTTATGGAAAATTATGGTAAGCTTAATGGGGAAGTGTATAAGTTATACAAAGAATTATGTATTATGGGAACAGCATGGAAAACTGGACTTGGATGATACAAAGTCACAAAATCAACAAATTAGTGGTAAAGAGCCTCCCACTATATCCTGCTGCTAATTGTCCGATTTATATGGCTTTAACTAACAGATCCTTAAAATACCCTAATAACTCCTAGGACACCCGTGACACCTGAGAACAAAACATGTTTCCGGGTCAACTGAATGTATAATAAATTATTTTATTATTTATGGAAAAACTGAAATTATAATCCTGTTTTTGTGTGTGTCCTTCATGGACTTTATTTCCTCTGACTCCTGTGACAGGTTCGACGCACTTTTGTATTTGCTTGTATCCTACTTTTTTTTTTGCCTGCGTTTTTAATTAGGACGCAGGCGCTGAACAACAACAACGGAGCGTTGGGAGTTGCGAAGGGAAATTGGACAAAGGTTAGTGGCAGCAATCAGAGTTGGCATTGTGTATGGCGCCCTGTCTCCCTCTCTAACACTCCCTCTCGCTCTGTATCTGTCCTGCTTGCTCCAATGGGGCCAGTGCTGGCGACAAAATTTATTAAAATATTACGCAAGGTTGGGCAGTCAGTCATGGGTTGCTGCCCTGTTGTTGTTGCTGTTGCCCCGCACAGCAGAAAAGTTTTTCTCGCTTTTCCCCCTGAGGAAGCGTGGGACGGAAAAGCAGGGCAGGGCGGGATGCAGGGGGATGGGTGGAAAATATTTTCAACAAATTTAGAAGAGCGGAAATTGCAAAGCATTCAAAGCGAGTTGAGTCGCAGAAGTCGAGTTATTTGTGCAAGGAAAAACTTTTTCCTTCAGAGTTAGAATGCGAATTTGTGGGTGGCATCCATTGGTGATTTTTCCTTTCTTATTTTTTTGTTTGCTCTTTTGTGGAGGGTATTATTATTGTGATGAGGTGGTTTGTAACGTGAAAATATAGCAGATATAACATACTTTTTCAAAGCTTTCCTTGAATTAAATATCTTACATTAATATACTGCATGAGTTGTTTTACAAGGAGTCTAGAGTTCTTGAGGGAAGAGATTTATTTTTCTCTTTCTTTTTAAGTATGAGCTGTTATGCCAAAGGACTTAAGATACTTATTAAAAATCTATTAAACTTAAAAATCTTGTTAAGATTAATGGTTAAAATAATCAATATCATTTTTAGAGCTTCCTTAAATTGAGCACTTTAGGCCCACAATACGAGCTGCTATGTGCAAAGGATTGCTAGCTGAGACTCTAATTTAATTTATGAAATGAAAAAATCTTTTTAAATTCCGGTTACTATATTTCCAAGAGTATTCCCAACTTCGTTTTGCCAAAATTAGCTTTCCCTTCTTCTCACTTCTTTTGCGGGTGGCTGGGGGAGTTGAGTTAAGTTGGTTTTAGTATTGCAGCGTCGACACAAAAAATATAAAGTTCGCGTTGTTTACATAACAAAGGCCAGCGAAAAGAGGGGACGAAACCGGGCGGGGGAAAGGACGCTGGAAAAGGAGTCGGGGTGGCCTGTCAATTTGTGCATTGGAATTCAACAACAACAAGAACGCTGCTTTTCGGGCGGGCAGCAACACACATAAATTGAAGTTTTATTGTTGCTGCCGGGGCCATAAACAAAGTAATTAAATGCAAAAGCCAGGCAGCCAGACAACAACAACGGCCAATGCAATTAAACAGTTGAAGAAAATGATTCTTTTCGGATCGCTCTATCCCCTTATGCTACCCGCTATCTGCTTTATTTCACCATGTGCCAAGTCAAGCAAAAAAGAAAATCTGCACTCGCCAAAAAGGAGAACAAAATAAAAACAAGAGCAGGAAAAAATCTGCTACAAAAATTTGCAAATAAACAGACAGAGCTCTGCCGACTTCGTTGCTAATTGAAGCAGCTGCGAACGTTGACCGTTCAGACTCTATATGAATGTACCGACCCCACTTGATGTACGATGTACGATGATCATCAGACTCCTCCTTCTCCTTGGGGCTGCTTAATTGGCAACAAGTGACAAGATTTTTTTCCCGCACAACTTGTCTTGCCCCCTGCTCATTTTGGAGCTCAAAAATATGTTTGCCCAAGATGTGGGCAGGTGTGAAGACTTTTGTTAAACAAACCAACTAAAAAAGCAAAAACAAAAGACGAGAGAAAAATGTTAAATGGTTAAACGCTAATGGAAATGGCGTCTAATTGCTTTGAGGGAAGCGTTGTTGTATTCACAACTTTGTCGGCTAAGTATTCCTTCCATAAATCCGAGTGTGGGCAGAAAGTAGAGGAGATACAGACAAGCGAGTGTGAGACAATGTTTAGCATGGCATAATTATCCGCTACTCTCGGGAAGTGTAGGTACTACAGGGTGTGGGAATCCCCTTAAAAAAAAAAATAAACACAGGGGAGTAGCAGAGCAACATTGAGGCAAATTACCGGACAAAGTCATTTAACCACGGCCAAAGCAAGAGAAATTCCCAGGAAAAATGTCTGCAATAAGTGCAGTACTCTTGGAAAAATTAAATGAAGTCATGAGTGAACAATTTGAATAATGATTCAGTAAGGGAAATAACTTCAAAAGGAATGTTTGGTCTAATCAGGAAATACTTTAAGGGACTGAGACTAAGGATCTAGTAAGTTTTAACTATAAAATAGAATTTTAAACTTTAAATCAAAAATCTACTCTTCCCCTCTCCCAAGACTCAAAAATTATTCAATAAAATCCAAAATATTTTAATCTGAAGAACCCATCAATCAAATGTCTTAAATTGGGTCAATAAAATGGGGCCAGAATATGGAAAACCTTATCTATAATTACAGTGTTCTTTCCATATGTTTGTTTCGACTCACACTTTGCTAGAAAGAACTCCAGGCCACTTCAAGCCCTCCAATTTATGGGCACTTTCTTCAACATACCTGGAAATAAATAAAGAAGAATCAACATTTTAGTATTGCGTATAATCTCGGTTATAAATCATGCGGAAAATTCAACAATTTTCATACAGGCATATCTTTTAAGTGAAATCATTTCGCCAGGCCCCCAGCCTGACGCCCCCCCGAGTAAGTTTAATTTATGTGGCAGCTTTAGTATGAGCATTTAATCTCTCTCTCGCTCTGTTCGGATTATATAGTGGATATTCCTGCCACAAGTCAGCCACATTCTAAGCACTGCCGGGTTGAAGTTTGAAGTTGCACCAGCAGCCAAGTTGGGATAAAAATAAGGAAAACAGAAGGCAGAGGAATATGCTTAGCTTTTCAATTCCGCTTATTTTACTCTGCCCTGCTGATTGAGTTCCTGCTGAAGGCTGTGGGACTTGGCAGAGTGTAAGAGGTAATGGCAACAGATAAATATAACGAACCCGACTTTCCGGAATGATTTAAATGCAAAGTGTACATTTTAACACGCGGCCTGTGCCTCCTACTTCGTCGCCCCTACGCCTTCTCCTGGTTGACGTACTACTCCTCCTACTCCTCCTCTCATTTCAGACACACTCTGCTACCACTCCACCTCTTTTTCACTTCACTTTCCCCACTGGGCCCCTCTTGCTGAATCCCCCTCGAAGACATTGCCGCAAATGAAGCAATTGCACACACAAACCAGCCAACAAGCATGAAATACTCATGAAAAATATTAGAGTGAGTTTAGCGAAGAGGGGATGCCCTTATTTATGAGAGTTTTTTATTACAAAATTGGTCACAAGTAAAGGAATTGTTAATAAAAAGAAATATTTACAATGATTTTTGTGTAATTCTTTACCAAATAGTTTTAATTTATTTTTGGTTATGCATTTTTGGTTGGTTTATTCGAAAATTATTATATAATTTCCCTAACAGGGAGACTCTTCAATTGATTTTTTATTTAGGTAATTATTAAAATTAAAAAAAAATTTAGATTGAAAATCAGTTTTGGACTTAGTATTTTAAGTATTTTAAGGTTATCTAAAAAATATTTTATATTCCATTATTAGAGTCATCTATTTATATTTGTAATATATACTTTCATAGAGTATTTGCCATAAATTATGATTAATTAACACTAAAAGACTTCTTTAAAGCACAGCATCTGCTTGTTTGTGTTCACACTATAAAAGGGACTACAAGTTCTGATTTAATAACTACTTTAATTATGTAGTTTGTTGTGTAAAGAACTTGATCACCAAATTAAAAAGCGTAAATTTTAATTAAAAAGCATTAGTCACTTATTAAACATAGATATTTTAAAATAATAAAAAAAATGTCTAAAATCTCACAAAGACCATCAGAAAAAACATTGACTAAAACAGTGGTTATCTTACAACTTGAAATCCTCTTAGGAAGGATCAAGAGAGTTGCTTTTGGCCATGCAACAAAAAGGAGGAAGTGTAATCCCTTCGTGGATTTGCTGGATGGCTGGATCGCTCTGGCGGATGAGGATGAGGCTAAGGCTGAGGCTGATGATGGTGGCGTCAGTCGTCAGAGTGTTTTGTTGCACACAGGGCTATAGTTGCAGCTATGCCAATGTTAAAGCCGATGCAAGGCGACGCGACGCGACGCCACAGCGGCAAATGCAACACAGCGACAGGCGCAACAACAAAACATAAATTCCAATGAAATAAGTTGATTTATGCTGCTGCGCGCGCCGTGAGCTGACAGCCCCAGAACTCCAAACAGCCAGAGCCCCCAGAACCGAAACCAGCACCACCATCTCCTGCTCCACCTCGCCCGGAAAGGGGAATGAGCAGCACCAACAGCAGCAGCACGAGGTGAAGCCGGGCGACCATCATCTGGTCTTGGGGGTCGGACAGGGGCAGCACTACCAGCAGCACCAGCTCTCGCCTCATATGCCATATTTTTCATATACACGACGATATATACTATCTTGAGGAACATTTCTCTTCTGCCCCAAACTCCCTTAACCCCTTGGCCACTACACTACATCTGCTGACGTGCGGCATGCAAGAGTCAAAAATAACTAAAAAATAGAAAATGAATTTCCGCGCGAGGCAAAGGCATTTGGAGGCGTGGCACTTGGCGTTGATTGAATTATATTTTGTGCACCGGATAGCATAAAAACCAAATGTGCGCCTACAATTTTATTCCTCCAACTCCACTAACAAGTTGTTTTTGTTGTTGCCTTTGCACAATCAAAAAGCTTAAGCAAGTTTATTTCATGAGTTTTTTTTTTGTTTTGGGCTAGAGATGGAAAAAATAGTGTCACGATATTATGCTAATTCAGTCAGGCGATGGCCAATTAGGGCACTTCATTTATTATGCATTTATGGTGATTTCTGCACATTTGCTAAGTAATTTTGGAGCAAAGAAATAATCCAATTTTTATAACTATTAGAATGTGAAAATTACTACATAAGAAATTTAATTTTGAAAGAAAACTACTTACACTTACTCGTATTATTAAGCTCTATTATTATCCACTTAAAATATATAATTTCTTCACCGTATAAAAATTCCTTCAAAGATTCCTCAATTCCTCATTTTTCCTATTTCCACTCCCACTATTTCCATTGTTCTCCCATCTCTAGAAATTCCTCCCCTTCTAACCCACGCCATGTTTTTAGGGCCTTTAATTTTATGAGCTTTTAACCCAAAACACAAGCATAAGAACAAGAACAAGACCAGTGGGGAAAGGCAAAACCAGCCTGCAAGTGTAAATCATGAAAATTATAAGGCATTTTAATTAGCTGCCGCTGCTGGCTTTCCTTTCGACCCATCTCAGCATCATCAGAAACACATTTCCCGCCGCATGTTGTGAAATATGTTTGATAAATTCGCCTCATCTTGGCGATGCTGCTGAAAGCTATTTCCCTCCTCCATCTTCATCTCTGTTATTATCTCGAGAAACAGAAGTCCCGTCCAGACGCAGACCCCTGAGCAGACAAGGCTAATTCGGTGGGGCCCAGGCCAGGGGTCAAATAATGCATTTTCCTCATTAGACTGTCTCGGTCTTTGATGTTTCTCCTACATATAACGTATACATATATTCCCCTGCCACGCATTTTCATTCTGATTTCAAGTGATTTGCATTTCCCAAACTCTCATCTGGACCTAAGTTTCTGCACAGGAAAAAATCTGGAACATTTTCTGGTGAATCATAAAGATAAGGGGGGATATTAGTAAGACTTTAAGCTCATTACAGACTTTAAGTTGCTTCAGAATCTTTCTCAGATTGAAAAATAAAATTTTCTGCATGAAAAAGAATATGTTTTATAGTTTTTGATAAAACTAAACTCTGGGGAATTATTTATATTATAAATATGTAAAAAAGGCTAATAAAAAATGCCATAAAAAATCAGGAATGACTCGCAAAGCCATCTAAAATTGGCTTAGTTAAAAATAAATCTATATAAAATTGTTATGAAATATTCTTCTTGTTATTTTATATATTATGACACCCCAGAGAGAACTTCTTCATGAAAAAAACATGAAAATAATGACTCATTTAACTGTTCCGTTCTACCAGAATGCCTTGGTTTCTTTAACGAATCTTTAAGGTTGTTCTTGGAGGCCGCTTCATAAATTCTTTGCTTAACCATCAAATTGCCATTCATGTCGCGTACTGTGCGCATGGGCAGCAGGTTGAGAAGGGGGGACTAAATGAAAGGTGAGGCGGCAGTTCTTCTTTCTTCCTCCGACTCTGTCGCTGCCTTGTCGCTTTCTGAGCCGTGTGGCGTGCACCTGCGCGATAAGATAAGACCGGGCCAGGTGTGAGGGGGATACCGGCCATCTTGCGGTGGCATGCGGCTTGTAAGTAGCCTGCCTTTGTCTCTCCGGCTCAATGCTGTTTAACGTTGTTATTGTCTGCCCCTGGAAAATCTAAGGAAAGTGATGGAAAAGGGGAGCACTGTTCGGTGGGGGTGGGTGGGTGTTGCATTGTTGCTTCTCGGAAATGTTCGCCAAGGGAATTGTGTGTGTGTGTGTCTGTTTTTGTGTACAGAACAAAAATTGGGGAATTGAGTCAAGTCCAAGAAAAGTTGCCCAAAATGAAAAGGATGAATTTGCCCAGAGCAAACGAAGGGGAAGCATAAAGCAGACAAAGCACGGCTCTCAGAATGGGGGAAAAGCAAAGAAATTGCTACAATAGAACAAGAGTTTCCCAAGGAAATTTCCCTCGGATGTCGTCTCTGGGCATTGCCAAGAAATCAGTCGGAAAGTTTTTAGGGTGGAGATGAAAAAACGGAAATTAATTTTTGAGTTTGCCCGCTTACACAAAAATATTCCTCATTCTATAGTCCATATTCGATTGATAATTCCCTCTCTCAACCCCAACCCCCTAAATCAACTGATTCCCCCTCCTCCTCGTTTCACCCAAAAGCAAGTAGAGTTCCTAAAATATATATATCGCAATCTAAACTATATTTAGTGCTCACTTTTCCGTCACTTTCTGATCGGATAAAGGTAATTGAACCTTCACCGCACAAAGTAAATGGGTTCTAATGCCATAAATACATACTCGTACCTTTACTTTTTTAGGTTTGAACTTGGGTCTACTTCAATTAACATATTTTTCCATATTTCCATTTCCCTGCGCATTCCCATTCGCAGTCGTAACCCTTCGCACTCGGGGGGCAAGTGACCCACAAAAAAAACCCTTTGAAAAGAATTACCAAAACAAAGGTGAACCAAATAATCCAATGAGGAAAATCTAACTAGGCCACAACGAAGATTTCAGACCCTTTAGCTGTTTGGGAAAACAAGTCTGGCAATGAAGTCATTCAAGATTAGTGCTTATTATATTCTTTTTATGATTGTGATGAATGAAAAATTCTTTTAAATTTTATCATAACTCAACTAATACGCCTCACAACATCAAATGGGACAGGCTGTCACAATTATGACAGCCATTCAAATAAATTCCGAGCACGGGGAAATAATATTATTGGAATGAAAAAAATGTGTGGTTTCAAAACAGATAAAATTAAACATAAATTTGGTAGCGAGGAAATTTAATGAAAAATATTTTTGCGGTTCAGGATGAGGTGGTATGTTATGAAAATACAAATACATATTATTTAATGTGAAAAATTCAGTCCTGACGCTATTTATTTTTAGTTAGTTTTATTCTAATAAATAGGTAAAATTACCTTGACTGACAACCACATATAACCTTTCAATAATTCTTCGTTTATATATTATATGTTAAAGTACCTAAAAATTCCTTAAAAAGACAAAGCTTTAAAAAATAATTAAATAAAATAGCCACTTGTCTTCTTCAATTACCAGAAAACATTTTGAAAGCTGCTGATGGCATGCTGGTAATTATTCAGACAACTTTATTCTAATGCCAGCTGTGGCTGTATGTGCCCATCCAAAAGGTTCCCATGCAAGGTGCACTTTTCCCATTACTCAGCGCTTTTCCCAGGAAAATGTAAAGGACGGCGGCGGTGGTATGGGGATGGCTGGGGTGGTTAGATGAAAGCCCAAATACATTTCCAATCACAGTCGTTGACTGCAATGATGACGACGACGACGACGACGATGATGATGACGAGAGGACTCCGCCTTAATGTTTTAATTTTTGAGCCATTAACAGCTGCATATTTAACAGTCTGGGTCTGGCATATGCCCTGGCACCGCAGGAGCTGCAGGGGGAAAGGGCGGGGTGTTGGTGAGGGGGTGTTGCTGTTCCGGGGGTGGCGGCAAGTACATCATTTCAACATTTGCCAACATGCATTAAACAGCAGCAACAAGAAGCGCGAGGAGTTGGGCCCAGCGTCAACTCTCGGAAACAATGCCATTAGATATATCGCGTCGGGGAACGCCCATTTTTTGCACATTTTCGGTTGCCTTCACACACTCTCATGTGTAGTAATACACAATCAAAGGATGCACACCCTCACGGGCACGGACACGGGCAGGACATTTGCAACCCTTAACCGAACTGAACATCTTACCCCCGAAAAGCGTATATTCAGAGCCGCTTCTTTCTTCCTTTCTTTTTTTTGGGCTTACTTTTAGTGCTCATTCCGTTCCTCCCTTTCTCCGTTGGCGTAGCAAAAATTAAAAGCATTAAAAATGCCCAAAGAGGGGAGTTCGGGATATATAGATTGGATGAGATGGGCTGGGCGGCTGTTGCACGTAGAAGGAGGAGAAGCAGGAGGCAGTGGGACGCTCCCCGCCGGCGGCTGAGGTGTTGCGATTGCAATAACCTTGCCCGAAAGAAGGCGGCAGAAATTGAAAACCACAAAAAACACATCAACTTGGGAGGAGCAAGAGCAGGAGCAGGGAACAGCAAGGAACAGTGGAACCCTAGGGAATCCGGATGTGGTTCATTGCTCATGTTAAATTGAAGCTTTATGTCATAGCTCCTTATCGATAACGGGTTGAAATGTGCTAATAAAATCAGCTTTTATTTATGCAGTTCTGGTGAAAGGTTTTTTAAACAAGAATTGAACTTATGGTATACTGCAAAAGCTTTAAAATATCCTTAATAAATTCCTTATTAATATCAAGCATAAGATATCATATATCGTGTATATCATATAGATAGTTCCATAAATAACAATAATTTTCTTCGTTTACGAGTCCCTTGATCCCCTTGATCCTATGGCACATCCTGTGTAATTTAACTACGATCACGTGCATGTTTGGCAATTTGTAATTAAGTTTCCTGAAACTAGATATGTATGTATATGCGTCTCAAAACGAAATATGCTGGTAACCCGGCAATGCATACAAATAATTAATTAAACAAATATTAATACCCGAAAAACCCTTTGGGCCTTGGCAATTTGATCTGCGATTATGGGATTCATCCCCCGAGGGCCCCGGGATTCGGCCCACTGTGCATCAGGTTCACCGCACACCACATAACGGTGGGACGTTGGTCGTCTTTCGTCATCACTCTCTCCGGCTCCGTAACGACACAACAAATCGTTGTGGATTTTTATGAGTTTCCTTCGCAGATCTCCCCCTCTGCACACACGTTGTGTGTTTGCCTTGTGACAGGCAGCAAACAGATTGTTTTTATCCGTGAACCCAAACCAGGATGGGGTGGAGGTCTCATCCTCATCCTCATCATCCTATGCCTGGCAGTCTTGGTGGTGGGTTGCAGTTGCAATTTCTCCCCCCACCAATTTTCATTCTATTCCTGCGCCTAGTCAACTGGCTTTAATTTAATTTAAACGACAATTCATGGCACGCACTCGCTGAAAACTCTGAAAAGTGATCTGCGTGCGGGCCTGGGGATGGGGAGAAATTGAGTAGAAGCCCTTAACCCGGCCACGCCCACATTCCGGCAGCCGCCTAATGAGACACATTTAACGGATTCCCCCGAGGCCAGGCCACAATTTTTCCAATTTCCCAACTATTATTGCAAGGCGAAGCGGAAACACATTTCATTCATTCATTTCGTTCCTTTTATACACAGGGAGTACTACTACTATAAAGTGTATATCGAGTCGTACAGTATTTACCCATGGGTCGAACCTATTTGCTTTTTGTACTTTTATTGCACCGGGATCGCGGAGAACCACCACCGGGAACCGGAGAAAGAGGGGACAAACCCGGGGGATGGAGTAGAGTTCAACTGTTGAGTTTGAATGCTTCGTTGGCTGCGAGTTTTGCAGGCGGGTTTCGATTGAATGCATCTCAAGAGTTTTGGGCAAGGGAAACAGCCCGAAGAACCTTATCAGACTCTGAAGACTAAGTTGGAAGATAAGCCCAAGCTTTTTCCCTTCGCTTGCTCCACTAAAGCGCACAACGCACATAAATAAATTGATTTTGGGGTTCGATAAAGTGCATATAAAGTGTATGTAACGCACATGTAAAGGGGAGTGAGGCAACCCATTAATATTGCCCACGTTTCCGGTGTTTGTTTTTCGTGGCGAGAGAAGGGACTCTCTGACATTATTAAAGTTCTGAAGCGAGAGTGGGGGTAACTAATAGAGAGCTTGGGAAACTTAATTCCGATAAGCAAAGTCAACGAATATAGATAGATATGGCTCCATATACACATATATCTATACAGTTCACTGGGAATTCTAGGAGCTTTGCAAACAATTTGCTTATCTGGGGAATCAAGGATTAGTTTGTCAACAGTTTTATCGAAGTAATATGCATATGGTAACTAATCTCCATGAGAATCGATGACTAATCATGAAACCCCAAGTTTATTATTTATTTTTGATAGCAAAGAGATAATTGAAATTAAAATAAAAGTTTATCCCAAATTAATGCAATTTGTTCAATTATACAATTCTCATTCCCTTTAAATTTCCCTCTGAATAGAAGTCTTAATTTGAAATCATTTTTAAATGAAGCCAAATTGAAATCAATTCAAAGACTCCACCAAAGGAATGCAAAGACATAATTCGATATAAGCCACCGCCATAAGACCCGATTGAGGGCCATTAGCGGGCATCCCATCCCCCCAACATGAACCCCGAGAGGAAAATCCCCCAAAAATCTCGATTGAAAAGGAAGACTCCCCGCATAATGAAAGAACTTTCACTTGGCTACCAAGAAAGAAAGATAGAATGGTTATGCCCCAACAAAAGGAACTTCTTCAGATGCCCCCGCTTGAAGTTTTGTGACAAATTTATGTGAGCTTTGAATTTTATAATTGTGTAAATAAACAACTATTAGCGGCACCGAAATGCGACATAATTGTCCAGTAATCCTAACTAATGAACCGACACAGAAGATGAACATGAAAAATGGAAAATGTGATGCCCGGGAATGGGAATGTAAATGCAGACCAGTTCCCCAAACCCAAACCCAGACCCCAGATTCAAAGCAGACCACCAGGTGTCACCGTCTCACGGTTTTGTATTGTTGTCTTCTGCTCACCAGAAAAAAAAGCCCGAAATCAAATCAACAAGAAATAAATAGAAACATTTTTGTGGACCTTGCTGGAAAAACTAAACCGAGGCGAACCGAACCGAAAATTAAAATGCAAATGCAAACAAGGCCATTAAATTGAAAATATTTAATTAAAACGATGCGACACATTTTGGGAAATGAGGCGGAGGGAGTAGCTTTGGCCTGAGAAAAGCTGGACTTTCCTTATAACGTGGGTTGAACCTCCAGTCTCAAGTTGTTTGGTGTCTTTAACTGTTTGCGGCTCAAATATTTGGCTTAAAGAAAAAGCAGCAGCAGCAGCAGCCGAGACAGACGCAGCGAGAGAGACAGAGGAAAACTACAACAGACAGCGCCTTTTATTGGTTTGTTTGTGAGTTTGTGTGTAGGCTTCAAATGATGAGATGGAGACAACGATGGCGACAATGTGACAACCACAACAATGACAGGCTACATCGGGCGGGGGGGACTGAGAGTAATGTTCAAGGGAGCTTTTCGATCGAAAAGGGAATACCCTAAGTGCCCACAGGAATGGTAGGGATCCTAATGGCGCATGCCACTTGAAAGGCTTTTTCTAAATGGTCTCTAAATGTCTCATTTTTGTGCCTCATATGCAATTATGTTGCCCATTTATTTGACTTTCTTTTGTCTAACATTACACTTGATGTCAATTTGGCTTCATTTATGTACGAATTATTTAAATTTATCAATCTCTTTGAAGTGCAGGAGGAAAACATGTTTTAAATTTCTGAGAAAACAAGAATTTGGTTTGGTGTCGACTAAATAAATAAAATAATGCCTTAATAAATATTTATATTTTCTTGTTAAATTTAAATTTAATTACCTTGGCCTCGTGTCCAATGGATCAACGTTTGTAAATATTAAAGTTGAACAACTTTTGAATCTAAATTTGTGTTTTAATCATCATCGAGAGGAGGTGAGTTCTTTGATCCAACGGAAATTCTTCCCACACAAAACTCAACGATGAGAATTCATGGGCATACCCCATTTAATGTGGGGTAGGAGCCCAGGGTATTTATGTATAATGAGGAGTCGGCGCAGATTTTATTGCAGCATCACGTCTACGTCAACGTTGTCTACCGGATGCCTGCAATATATCAAATGGGAGTCGACTCTCAAACTGCCCATTGGCTCTCTGTCTCCCTTTCTCTGTCTGTGTGTCCATCTCTGTCTGTCTCTCTTCCTCTGGGTTTTGTCTGGCATGGCTCTGCTCGGCTCACTTTTAATAATTCCGCCCCGAGGGACCGTCAACGGATGGTCACCTACACACAACAACAATCGGAATGACAAACTATAACAATAGGAATATACTCCAGGCAATCCAATTGCATCGTCTGAGTGTCCCGTGAACCCCCGTAACTGTCTCCCGTCATTTGTGTGCAGCGAGGCATAGAAATTCCGAGCTCGAGTCCGAGTCTGAGTCCATCTCCCCTACTTGTATTCAGTGTCCAAGCTTTGCCGTTAATTATGGGAAGATTTCCCTTTGTACAAATGAGTTGGAAGAACAACTTTTGTCAGGCCTAATGATGGGCAAAGAACCAAACTGAAAGGGAATGTCGCGTCTGGTTAGCTTCCAAAATTTATACCACCAAAGCCGGAAGAATGCAAATGGTTGGGAAAAAGAGAAACTAAATTGGTTTATTACATTCTTTCATTAGGAACGAAGGAGAGCTGCCGACTGCCGACTGTCGTCTGTCGTCCGAAATCAACGGACAATCAAATAAAGTTTAAATACATATTTTTATTTCATTACACACTTGAAAGTCTAAGCCCCGAAACGAACCGTGTCTCGAGAGCCGGGGATTGTGATGACGATGATGATTGGAGCTGACGACGACGACAACGGAGACCGCGACGGCGACGATGATGATGATGATGATGATGCTGCGAGTATCTGGCGGATGCGATGCCAAGAGTGCCAAGTGCTAACGATTTGGCAATGGCCGGAGACATTGTCCCTCGTCTGTCCGCGATCCGAGTGCGGTGTCCCTAACCCAACGTGGCTAAATGTTTTTGCAGCTTTTTGATTCCTAGGGATGGTGGCGTGAGCGTGGGAATGGGCACTCCCATTCCCACTCCCACTATATATAATGCATAATCCCCCCTCATAAATCATAACTTAGCCCAGTTTATTATCCCAATAAACTTGTCAAATAATTCACCAAGCGCTAGCGAGCGGGCTTTACAAAAAAACAAATTAAATATGCAAATAGTTTGACATATTTTATATTTGCTTTTAATTTCCACACAACCAACAAACACAGCACACACACACACTGGTATCAATTCCTCAAAAAAGTATCTCTCTCTCCTTGCTCTGATTTTGTTCCCCCCAATCCCTTGGCTTTATCTTTGTCGGGCCGATTAATTGTCGTTATAAATAAGCATTAACTGGTGTGGCAACACAAATAAATTTCAATTTGTGGAGAACGTGATTTGGAGGTGGGGGCAGCGAAGAAGAGAAAGGGAATCTTAAGGATGACCAAGTCACGTGCGCATCTCTAGGAGCTGGCCGCGAATTGTGGTCGGCTACAGGTTCCGTGGCCTTTTCTTTTATTTTTGATACCCTTTTTTTAAGGAGGGTCCTAAAGATATTTCAGGGTTTGAACTTCTCAGATTAAAAATATTATTATGAAGCCAGTGTGCCAGGGTTTACCTTACTTTATATTTAGTCTGAATATTTAGTTGTACTATAATATTCTTTTTAAAGAATCTACCATATATCTCAACTTAAAGTGTATCTAAACACCGCCTTCCTTAAGGCAGTTAAATGCCTTGTCTGTTTCTTATTTTATTTTTTGGCTTGGATTTTTGTTGGCTTGACTTTGGCTGACCAAAGGCATCAGACTCTTGGCTAAAAATCCAGCTTCAGCATTCGACTTTAGCTTCAGCCTCAGCAGAGACTCGGGGAACGTCGAACGAACGATTGGCATGCCAAGTGGAGCTGCTGGGAGGGGATTTCAAGGGGAACTGGGGAGTACTAGCCTCTGACATCGACCGACACTCCACGCTGAATTGCGAATGGAGCGTTGCCTACATTGTAACTTGTTGTAGCTCCAGCCTCGTACACTGTTAGTATAAATTCTCGCCTTTCATTTTGGCGAGTAGTCACGATTTATGCGAAATCATTATAGGCAAGTATTTCTTTTTCATTTTACGACGTTTTATCTGCAGGAAGAAGACACTACACAATATATATACACATTTATTTATATATATAAAGAGAGAGAGACAGAGCGTACACTATAATTGCAGTCGAGTCAATTAAATACATAGATTGCAGCATGTCGATAAGGCATTAACCTTCCCTCGCTGATCGCTCTTTCTCCTGCCACAAGTATACCCTTCTCTTCTGCTTGCTCCTCGTGGACCCCGGTCCCCGGTCTCCTCTTTTTTTTTAACTCAATCTTATTAGTTGTGACTTGAGCTTTTTGTTTTCGGTTTTCTTCGCTTTTTTCGCCTTTTTTATCTTGGCTTTTTTCCTACAAAATGGCAGGTCATTTCACTTAGTCAAAAGTGAGGTTACAGCGAAAGGCGAGGGTGGAAGCGACAGCTCCTTTGGTAAGAGAATTTATGAAGACATGAAATGACTTTGATGTTTTTGCTGCTGCAACTATGCGAAGATGTTGCCTCTTCCTATGGCCTGCTGCTCCTCCTCGGACCATGACTTGCAAGGGAAATTTTTAGCATTTTTGTAATTGACAAAATGGGCAAAGCAAAGGGTGGATGGTGGATGGTTCCTACTACTGCCCAAGCTCGCTCCTAATCAAATCTGCTGAAGAGACATTTGTATAATTTGAATGTCTAGTCACTGTTATTTTCAACCAACCAACCACAATTCCAAGCAATTTAATTAAAGTCATTTAACTGTGGGAACTTCTTTGGCTGCAGCTGTAACTGCCACAGTTTCTAAATCTGTAGCTGAATCTTGTCTTTAAGCGCCCCAATTAATTGGCTGCGTAGTTGAAATTCCCTGCGATAAAGAGCGATTAATTGGAGCAACGCTTCCTGCTGACCGACCAACTTCTTACACCTGCCGCAGTTTCCAAGACTTTCACTACGCACGGCTAACCCTAATTCCCCCAAGAAAGCCCCAAAAAGACACACAGCAAGAGAGAGAAACACAAACAAAACACTTGGCACCCAGCGGGTTAAGGAGGGGCGCAGCCATCGGAGTGTGTAATCAACACTTTTATGTGATCCCCAATCCAATTCACAACTAATTACCAAAGCATCGATGGAATAGGAATCCGAATTGGAATCGGAATCGAGCCTAGGAATGGGCATGAAAATGTGGTAGGAATTGCTGGATTGGAAATGGAAATGTAAATGGAAATGGAATTGGGCGGCTCTCGCAATTAACGCTGGCATTAAAAGGCAGCCCAATGATTTCGATTCGATTTATTTATTACATCGATCTGAAACTCTTTTTTCTGCTGCTGCTTCTGCTTGGTGGTGCCCCGTGCAGTTTGTTTAAACAAAATCAATCTAAATCGATTGCACTACATTCGGGGGAAAATAGAGACGTAAATCAATGGCCAGACGGAGGGTCAGAACCAGAGATTAAAGGCCCTTGGTCGAGGCGATAACAAAGTGGTTTGTCCGCTGGAAATTAAAGCAAACTGCGCCAAGTGTGGAGGTGCCGCGGCACCGCGGGCAATGCCACCAAAAGAGGCAAGATTGTACAGTAAGTGCAGCAAGTAAGGGTATTTAAAGGTATATTCGGTAGGACTTGGGTTGTTTTAAAACAAAAATAGTTTTCCTTTTATCAAAATGAACTAAAGAATTCAATTATATATTTTTTTTTTAATTTCATAAAATGTGTCTGAGCTGATTTATTGAACCTTTTTTAATATTTCTTTTATTAAGATACCAAATAATTGTATGTTTCGCAATTACTAAAGCCATACTTTAAATTGTGTAATGTAATCAATCCAAAATTCTACATTATCCTCAAGTCAAATGTCGATAAACGTATGGCAAAGAAATGGTAAGCTGTTAGCTTGAATAACAAAGTTTATTGAGAGGTAAACAAATACAAAGTTAAGGAGTATATTTCAATAAGGTAATAATTCTCCGCCGTTTCCCCACATTCCATGTGCTTTTTCAGAAAATGCCAAAGTTAATGTCAATAGCGTTTTTCTTCCCCTCAGAGGATATGCGTTAGTCGTTGCTCCCTCTCCAAGTGACTTCCCCGCCCACGTTCAAGTGTTTATTTACACTTGTCTTATGTCTTATTTCTT
The DNA here is from genome assembly GCA_018904815.1 of Drosophila ogumai. NCBI lineage: Eukaryota > Metazoa > Arthropoda > Insecta > Diptera > Drosophilidae > Drosophila > Drosophila ogumai. The sequence goes on along the minus strand of JAEIIJ010011321.1, from coordinate 27,886 downwards.
GTTTTGTGTCCCTGCTCCGCATTTGGCGTCTTCGGCGTGTTTTCTTCAATGTTTTTCGGTTTTCTTTTATTTTTTTTTAAGTAAGCGATTAGTGGCGGGAGACAATGAAAATTTGTCACTTGACAAAGCAAAAACAAAACGATTTCCATTTGCTCGACGACAAATGAGACATAAGGCAGGCATAAGTGGACTCCAATCCAGCTCCTCCTCCTTCAGCTCGGTCCCCTCTTAAATGCCAATGTATTGGAAGTAACAGCCGAATCAACAAAACAATCGTCTCGATGGAATGGATGGATGGTCGGTCGCATCGGAGGCAGCCCGCCCGCACCCAGTCAAACACACACTCGTCGATGATTGTTATTAGTACATTTGCTGTGTGTGGAGTATATCTAATTTGCCATTGATGTGTGCATTAAGTTTGTACTGGGCGGCATAGGAATTGTCGTAAAACATTAGTGTCCCCCGAGATTAGAGAAAAGATAGACGGAGATACAAATACATAGGAGGGCGGCGGATGGCAAGTGGCAGCCAAGCGGCGGAGCAAAGCAAAAAGGCTGGCTCATCGCCCTTTTATTTGACATTGGGCAATATTTATTGCGAACTCATTTCAATGCAGGCCGAAACTAGCAGGAAAAGCTGACAGCCCAGGGATAGACACAGAAAGTCTTCGTTAAGGGAAACCCCGCTTTAATTGCCAGGATACAATTTATTGATTTCCTAAGAAAATATATGAGATTTCTGCTTCTAGGATATTTTTTAATGCAATCAAATTATATATTTAAACAAGCCATAATTTGAATTTAAACTATTTTAAGTAAGGAAAACTTCAAATTTATTTTTAATTTACATTTTCAGATGTTTCTTTGGTCACCATTTCCCTATTTTCCCTAACCGATAGTTCACTGTAGTCAGACTGGACTGTGGAAGGATAGAGCAGGCGACAAGCTACGCAATTCGTACAAAGCGGAATGGCAAAATACGCCATCAAAATAAATAAAAACAGGAGAGAACGGAGCGGCGAAGAAGGCGAAAACAAATTCAGTAGCACAGCATTCGGGGCTGTGGGAATGGGCGGGAGCGAGATGGAGAGCTTGGCTAGCTGCAGAGACAGAACGGCGGAGCGACAGAGAGACACTGTTCGGGGAGGGTTACCGTTACCGTTACGTTGCCGTCGTCCCACCCAAAAATGTAATGAAATCCTTTGTGTGCGTGCGCTTACGAGTGTGTTGGGTGTGTTAGTGTTGGCTGGTGCGCCAGTGTGCGTTTTGTTTGTCAACTTTGGCGAGGCGGGACATAAAAATGCTAATACAAAACACTAGAGCAAATTGCGGCAAATAAGTTGTGAGTGCGCGCCGCTCGCAGGCGTGTTTGTGTGTGTGCGAGTGAGGGATTTAACACCAGCACAAAACACGGAAAACTAACACTAAACTTTGCTCGCAGCTCGCAGGACACTTACCGTTTTAATCAGGCGAACACACCGCTAATCCAAATGTATCGTAACACCCACACAGAGACAAAGAACCACTGACACAAAGACACTTGGGGCAAAATACACTTGCAGGCAGGCAGGCGAAAAACTCGGTGCCGCAATTTAAATTCGACTCGTATTTATGCTGAATGCTGCCGCTGCTGCGATTTGATTCGATTCGTTTCGTTTCGCGCAGACAAACGAAATTCAGGAATTTCAAGTGGAAATCTTGTTTGAGCACTTTTCGACCTGCGACTTACGAAGGCGGCGCGGCAGAAAACTTTGGCGGCTCTAAGTGGCTGCCTGGCTGAATGGCGGCTGGCTAAATGGCCAAGCGGCTTAAGAACGCGCTCTTCTAATTGCACATGCACAAGTTTCGCTTCTCGCAAAGTTTTCCAATTTGCCAGCCTCTGACTCTTGACTCCTCCAACTTTTAGACGCGCGACGCGGTTACAAAAGGTCTAGCGTGCACTCGCTTCCGATGTTTTTTTCGAACTGAATTTTTCGAAATAAAGAAGTTTTCAATCCGCCAAGCCAGCGGTCGAGGCAGTGGTGCCATTTTAGCTTATTTCAAGCCAGATCTAGCATGTTTGACATAGGGTAATCTGAGCATAGGGCTTATTAATCATTAAATTAATTAAATTAAACACTTTAAAAACTTAAAAATCAATCAAGTGTTTGTTTTCATCCATTTAAATGTATATCTTTTTTGTTAGTGTGTTAATTTTTAGCTTATTTTAACTTACTTGTTTTTGGGAATCTAGCTTTTTTGAGGGCTTATCACCTTCACCTGGCAGCACTGATTGTGACTTGGTTTGGTACGGAAAAAAATACTGAAAGTGTGACCGTAAAATACTGAAGTAGGGAAAAGAGAGAGGATTTAATATTTATTAATATAAGTAATTAACTAAGTAACTAGAGAGATTTTTTATTAAATAAATGTATTAAACCACACTGCAGCAGCTATTGTTTATTGGTTAAATCTAGCTAATATCACATATTTGGGCTACTCGTGAGCAGAGTTGCCACATTGTATACCTTTCAAGAAATTAACTTGAAATTTAATAAATTAATTAATCAAGCACTTAACATTGTACTGTAATACTTAATTAATCAAACATCCGTAAATTAAGTTTCTTTGAATTATTTTTATTTATAAACATAATATTTCTGGCAACATCCCGTTGCAGCCCGCCAGGTACGTGCCAATTTGAAAATTCCGCGGATTAACTTTTTTGCACCAAAATCAGATGCAAGCTGCAAGTCACAATGGAAAATTCAGGGAAATTGCGTGACATTTTCATTGAAATGTGTAGCAACTGTAGCCAGCAGCTTCCTGGCCCTGGATCATTAGGCGCCCGACGCCTGGACTTCCGCTTCTTTTATCTCGCTTTTTCGACTGGTCACGTTTATTAATCGGCTTAAGGCTCTCAGTTCTCCTTCTCGTTTTTTAAATACGCGGCCCTCGACTGCAGGGCACGTAGACCGCCCATTGTTGGGATAATAATTTAAAGGGCAACTGCGTAAGCATAAAATATGGACCGACAGAGGGGTGGGTAACAGAGATCATCATCACTTGGCTGCGATCGCAGGGGAATACCAGTTACACAGGAATACAAAAAATAATCCAAGACACTTGGGAGTACCAACTAGTTGTTTTCGATATTATTCGCATAACTACAAAGTATTATTCGTATTTGTATAACTAGCGCTAATCAAGTCTAAGAAAGCAAGCAGATATGTGGGATCGCATAAGAGTTACGCCTATGTACGGTACGATATTAGTCAGTTAAATCACAGATGTATTATTTTGCGCGCACTCCTCCGCCCGTCCAGCCTCCAGTTCCAGCTCCACGCCCGGCGTTCTGTCCGGCGGCTCAGCGTTCAGCACGAGATTCTCTATGGACCGGAATGAGGCGTCCTCCATGTGCGTGGACATTGAGGTTGTTGGGGGTCGTGGCAGAGTGCTGGCAGTGGCCATATTTCCGCCACCCTGCTGCGACTGGCGGTGTCGCACCGAGGAGCGCAATATGGTCACCACATCCTCCGCTGTGTAGGGACGTCTTTCTAGAGTGGAAGCGCCCGAGCGATGCAGCTTCCGGCCCAGTGACTGGGAGCGTTGTGCGTAGCCAGCGGGACGCAGGCCAATTTCAATGGACTCCGGACTACTGCTAGATGCAGGCGAAGGCTCTGCATTGGAGCTGCTGCCTGCTGGATTGGTTAATATGGTCAAATAATCAGGCGGTGCAGCCGGCGAAGCGGACTCGGCGTCAAGCGAGAGCACGGGCCGCGTGCGACTAGAGTCTCCAAGAACCCTGAGAAGGAGGAGGGTGTGGTTATGATTACAATCTTATCAGTGCGTTTGATGTCTCACCTGCGCACGCTGCGGCGTATGCTCTGGCGCAGGAGCTTGGCCAGGCGAGCTCCTGTGGCCGTGGTGTAGGACGGAGGTGGCGTGTACTTGGGCGGAGCATCGTTTTGGGCATCGTGCTGATTGCCTTCTGTGGTCTGGCCCAAAGCATTACGTCGTCCCTGGGCGGTACTTTGGCGGGCGGAGGGACGCCGCGACTGTTCTCCTTCCTCCGGTGGACGGTAAAGCAACTGAATGCGCTGTAAGTGTATGAAAAATTAACTAATTATATTCCAAAAACATAAGGGTTACTCACCTCAAGGATATCCGGTGGACCGTGGGCCAGATACCGATAGATCTGTATAATAGCTGTGACAGGAATAACCAGCAGGACGCCAATCTGAATCAAACTGCCCATTTTCCTGGACCAGTACGTAAAGTAGGACTTTCCACGCCAATAGTAAAACTGATTCGACAGCGAGGCCTTGTAATCCACCACGGACAACGTTATCAGGCCAATGGGCAGCAGTACGTTCCAGGATAGGGCCAGGAAAGCGGACATGGAACCGCATAGCCGTAGGTCATTCACCAAATCATCTCCATTGTAGGGGCGACCGCGAATCAGGAACACGCCAAAGATTTGAGCCGTCCAAATGATCGGAATGAACCACGAGCCGCCCAACAGGAAGTCCACGTAGTACAGAATGGTTATGCCCATCTCGGTGGCAAAGGGTATGCTAAGCAACAGCCCAGTGACGCAGCTCAGCAGCACCGAGCTTGTGGAATTTCCCAGGGCACTTGAAATTGGCTTCCACATCACGCACAGCTGCGCCAGGCCGAAACCCGCAAAGGTGCTAAAGGCCACGGCAGCCCACACCCAAGAGACGCTATCGCTGGCCAGCGAAAGCACAGCCGGAAAGATTTCCGAGATGAAGCGCAAAGCCTGGAAGCCGCTCTCCACGTGAATCATGCTGCGGTTTCGCCGGTAAGTCTCGCCAATGAAGGAGGAGTAGTGGGGTATTAGCGAGCGCGGATAAGACACCAGATTCGGATTGGGATGGGTCTGCAGGGAGTACACGGCCGTATAGCTATCCGGGTTCTCTGTAAAGGGAAAAAACGTAAATAAGGAAGCTGGGTTTTAACCAGGTCATAGCTCACCAAAGGATCCCGGCACATAGACGTAGCCATGTTGCCACAAAATCTGGGCACAACACAAGGCCAGCAGAGCCATCAAGCCCAGCCCGATGAGGGTGAGCAAAACCAGCAGAATAGCATCTCTCCTTAGAGCCGCCTTGTTGGCATTGGCATGACTCCTACTGGTTATAGCAATAACCGAGGCACCCAGGAGGCCCCAGGTGAGAAAGGTCTCCTGTGTGGCCGCCGTCCAGCTGTTGGGATTCACCAGAAAGTCATCAAAATCGCTGGCAGCGAAGACGTTCTGTAAAGACAATGATTTTGATTAAATATTCAGATGAAAATATTCAAGAAGCTCATTCAATTAATGAAGCTTTTGGTAAACAAATACTTTTACGCCTTTACAATTGCCAAGTGAAATATACAAATTTCAAATTAAGGGTAAACAAATTAGTAAACACTTAGCTGATTGATATGTTAAAGAGAAAGCACACATTTCCCATTAAATTCGGCAAAATGAAAGGTAATTAAATGCAAAGTTCAACGAAACTCACCTGCAGTCTCCCGGGATCCACCACATAGACAAACTTGGCGGTCACCACGGCCAGAGAAATCAATGGCAGCGTGTAGATAATGTAAGCCAGCTTGCCGAGGGACTTCAGGCCCTTGCAGAGGATGAGGAAGACGGCCGCCCAGATGAGAGCCAGGTAAAAGGCCAGCTGCTGAAGGTAGTGGGCAGTGAGTCAGTTAGACGGGAAGGCGGGGAATGGGGGGATTGGTGGATCTTACCCGATCGTTGACATGGAAGCGCACTCCGCTGGCATCGGGATGCTTGGCCAGATGCAGACGCTGCAAGACCACCACATTAAAGTACTCGGCCACAGTGTGTGTGAGATTTCCAGTGGCATTGGCGGCATCATAACGATAGGGAAATGCCAGCTCCTGCCAGCGATAGCCCGTGCGGGATGCTGTTGGAAAAACATCCCGTAGATAGACCAGAATCCAGGCCAGCGACACGGTGGAGTACAGAGCCAAAAAACACTGTACCATCACCAGAGCAATGCCCACGCCGGCGCAAATCGGACTAATCTTCCACATAGACACGGGACCGGCACGAATCTTGGCGCCCAGGCACATTTGGAGCCACATCAGTGGGATGCCAAAGATCACGGACAGCAGCAGGAATTGCAGGAGGAAATTGCCACCAAAGTTGATGGTGAGCACGGCAAATCGGCACATGTTAAAGACACCCAGGGTGCAGCCAATCAGCGCCAGGGTGCGACTTCCTGCATGGGGCCACTGGCTGTTGAAGCCGCACTTTTCGCGCAACAGCAAGTGCAGTTGATGCAGCGGCTCCAGGGGCGTGGTGCTACTGGCGCTGCACATGGTCGTGGTGTGCACCTGGTCCTGGTCCTGATCCTGTTCCGCTGAGCTGCTGCTGCTGCTGCTATCCGAGGGCAGGGAAACGGGACTGGGCATCCGGGAGGAACGCGGCGAACTTAGTTCCGAGCAAGTGGACATGATGGGGTGCGTGGGCGTCTCCAGTGGCGTTTCCAGTGGCATTTGCACGCGGGTCGGAGCACTCTGTGGCCGACTTTGGCCCAGCACCAAGGCGCGAACTGGCGTCGGAGGTCCCTCCAAGCGGCGTCCGTACTGCCGGGGTCGCGGCTCTTCGCTAGAGGCTCTTACCGTAGTCTGCAGCAGGTTGTCGAAAATGTGGGCATCCGTTAGCATCTGGGAGCCGCCAGCTTGAACCTGGCAATCGCCTTGGGAAAAGCAGCGTCGCATCTCTGCATCTCCGCGTCTGGGAGGCAGCTCCACCAACAATGTTGGAAGGTCGTCTTCCTCCCTCTCTATTTCTGTCCCTTTGGTGTCCTCCTGTTCCATGGCCCGACGCATAGACTGACGCCTCCAAACATCCACCACAGGCTCTGTAGTTGCTTCCAGAGAACCACTTGACGAGGCTGAAAGGAGAGTAGGGTTAGAGATTGGTTCAGCTAAGAGATACTGGAAATTAAAATCTTACCTGCTTGGCTCGAGGGCCTTAGGGAGCAGCTAAAGGTCTTCCTAATTTGATGCTCCCTTTGGAAATCCTCTGGAGCTGCCTCCTGCTCTTCGCCCGTCTTCTTATTCGATTTTTTCTTTCTACTCAACGGCAGTGTCCTTGTCCTCGGCTCTCTTTTTAAGCTGGATTGACCGCCCATAACAGTCAGCGACGCCTCCCGGTTCAGAGCATTGTCCATCTCCTCCAGATAGTTGTCAAGGTCCATGAGGTAATCCTCCACCTTGTCATCGTCGCTGCCCGAATTTATGGTGCCGTTTAGTTGCGAGGCATCGTGAACATCCAGAATGGCGTCTAGTTCACTGAGCACGCACAGGGCCTCATCCGTTTCCGTCGCCTGCTTAATAGGCGTGCTCAATGGAGCCGGTTGCATCTCCTGGCTGCCGCAGAAGGCGCTCCTCTCGTCACCCTGGCCATCGCCTAAACGAAAGGTGATGGGCTGAAGCTGCAGCGGTTGCTTGCCGGCCTGCTGATGAAAGCCTTGCGGCGTCTGCTGGATTTCGATTAGATCCTCGTCGCTCAGCTCGTCGTCGTAGTAGTCGCAAGCCTGCCGAATGGACTCGCTGGAGAGGCTGTTCGAGAGGCCATACTGCTCCGGATGGTGCAATGGCACCTGTCTGCTTTGCCTACCTCTGCCAGTTGTTCCCGCTCCTGTTGCGAAAGACGACGATGACGACGCTGCAGCTCCTCCCGTTCCTGTGTGCGGCAGGCTGGCATAAGCATTGGAATTGCGCTTAAAATCCCGGCCGGCTGCTTGCTGCTCCTTAACGCTCATCTTGGTGCATTGCCGGCTGCAGCAGCTGATTGGTGTTGGCGGTCCTGCCGGTAGCAGTGTTGAAAAGCTCTGGAACCGTTACTGTACAAAAAGGATAACGAAGAGAGTGGGTTAATACAAAACGACACAAGCATTAACAATAGATTTAAGCTGCGAACATTGAACTGAAAAGAATGCAGAAAAAGAAATTCAAACTCTCAAATCTGGCAATTAACTCATTTTCTCTTTGTTGAAAGGTTTTCACAAGCTAGATCTGGGCAAGCGCTGGTCTAAGTGCCAACTAGAAGTGATTCATTTCATTCATTTGTTAAGAACTAAACTAGGTAACTAATGACGATAAACGTAGGTAATGAGGAATGCAGGCTATCTTTTGAAACAATTGTACCGAAGCTTGATCTCTCCCAGCCTGGAAGAAGATTCGTCTTTGCAAACACTGTTATTATATTATTAAGGAGAAAGCCAAAGAGTTGGTTTATCCCACATTAAATGGTGGTAAACCCCTGTCTTAACAAAAATGACTCAATAATGAGTGAAACATGACTAATATCCGACTGAGTAATATTTCTATATTCAAATTAATTGCTTTATTCGGCATTATGGCTCTGAACTTGGCCACCAACTAACTTGTATTTAAACACGACTTGTACTACACTTAAACGGGTTATATCTTTGCTAGCACATATAACTTAATAACCGAAGCGAAACACAATAATTAGCGAACAAGAATGGCCATAAAAAATGTGCTAAAACCGAGCGATTGAAAAAATTAAGCTCATAAGGAATGAAGAGATCTCTCCATATCTCCATTTCCAGATAGACACTTCTCTAGCCGCGCTATCAAAGGCGAGCAGATTGGGACAGGTTAGTGGTCAGTGAGGGATCGAGTTGCATTATATGCAAAAATGCAATCAAATGCAAACAAGCGCGTGCTCGCGCGTTTTTATGGATGTTTGCACGTGAGTGAATCGCGTCCGCAAATAACCAACAGCAGCTGCTGTCAAATGGTCGAGAAAAAAAAATATGAAAAAAATTAAAAAATAATAAATAAAAGCGAGCTGGAAAAAAAAGTAGAAAAGAGCGCATGTTCATTCAACTGATCAGGTGAATGTACTTCCGTTTATAAGTTGTTTAAAAAGCGATACGACTCGCAAAAGGGAGCGCCAGCCTAGGTTTTCTCAGGAGGGGGGAGTGGAGTGGGGAAACAGATCGTTGGCACGTTACCTCGATTCAAGTCAAAATTGTTTTATTACTGCGGTTTCTGTTGTCTGTTTGTTTTTTCGGCTTCAAAGCTTAAACTGAATCACAGTGACTTGAGTCTGAATCCGAATTCGAATCTTGCGTCTGGTTTCTCGGCTTTAATTTATTTTGCATATGTTTAGCCGTGACCTTCGCCGCCGCCGTAAAATCTCCGAAACTCATTCAATCGCACGCACACAACCTGTCTTGTCTTGCACTTCTTCTTCTTCTACTACTGCTAGAGACTTGGAGACACCGCGCGATATGCTAACGTAGCGTAGCGTTGGTAATAGAATGGGCAGCATCCATACATTAATTGGCCAGAGATGGCCGAGAGGTCAGATTATTTAGCGAGGCAGCGCCATTGATCGCGAATTCACACACTTGCAGCAGCTGCTCTACCACGTACCGTTAAATTTCGCTGGCGCTCTCGTTTTCTGGCATTTCTCGCATTTTCGCACCGCACAAAAGTAAACAAAACAATTAGAGCTGCCGCATCAAGTGCAGCTTCGCAACTCGCAATTGGCAACTCTGGCAGCCGCCACCTGACCTTCGGGGAGTAGTATAGCTGAATATGACTAAAGAGCAAACTGAAATGGCAACACCCAGGTGCACTAATCACCCAACATAGCGCCGCCAACTTGTTTTCCTTTTCTATCGCCAGCTCCGAGTGTGCAATTACAATGAAATTGACATTCACCAAACAAATAAAACTAGTTAATGCTGCCACATACACGCACACACATACACGAAGCCTGGCTTCATTGTGCGTGAGAGTCGGTGTGGCGGTGCGTCTGCGTATGTGTTGGTAAGCGACTAGGGATGCAGCGTCTGCGGATCGCAAGATGAGAGGCTTCCAGCGGTAAATCAATGATAGTCCATCCCTGAGACAGTGGAACCAGGATAAAAGCTAATTAAATTAGAAATTACAGAAAGGCACGATTTGGTCAGCGAAAACTCGTAAAGAACGTATTCTGAAATTTAATTTTTACAAAAGACTTTAAACATCATAATTAAAAATCAGGTTTCGAACATTTAAGTGGATTAATAAAATCCGAGATTGCTCATATTAAGTCGCATTCGTGTTAATTTGTTTTAATGGGTCTAAATGCATTTTATTATTTTTATACAGCGTATAAAATTACTCACTCCCCCAAAAGATGAATAAACTTAAAGGCAGAACTAAATGTATACCTGAAGGTTTTTAAATAAACTTAAACAGTACCGTGGAAATTCCTCTTATTCGTTGCTATTATACACACTATCAATAGTTTAAATTGCACTATAAAGAAATTGCTTTCTCTGTTATCTTGTGCCCACCGTACCTGAGCTCTATACTGAAGCTGCACTATAGAAAAACATCAAACGCAAAGATCGGCACGTTTTTGTGCGCTTTTCTTAGCAGATAGCAGTCGTAGCAGCAGGCAGAGCCACTAGTGAAGTGGATGGGGGTAAACTGCATACATTACAAGTTACGGGGTAAGGGGTGGTGAATGGAAGGCAGACAGTCCCGCAGAAAAGGGTGTGTGTGAGCATGAGTAATGCAGTCGCCGATCCGCGATGAATTCCCGACGCTGCAACTGCGCCTTCAATTGAGTTCAATATTTAAGGGAAGCACTGGGTCAATTGCAAAACAAACGATCACACACACACGTACGTGGACGCGTACATTGCGGAATATAAATTCTGTACACACTCGCAGTTTGTTCGGTTGAGATAGCGGGACTTTTTTGTTTGTTTATTTTTGCATTCTCCACTGGCTGGGCGGAAGAAGGAGAAAGAGAACGGGAAAGAGTCCGCCCTGCTTTTGTTATTTTTGGTTTTTGTTGTTCTGCGCTGTTGAAATCGTGTGTATTTGCAAAACAACAGCACACACACACACTGAAGCACAGGTTATCCAGAGTTTTAAGTGAATAACTGTTCAAAGCAAAAAGACAGCGAGTTACAGAAAAAAAAAACGCTGAATAAGCTTCTGCGGTTCGCTGGGGAATACCTTAATGGGTGGACGCGGACTGGTCATTCTCGCTCCAAAAGCACACAGCTGTTTCCCGCGACTTGACCCGAAAAGAAAATGGAACTAAAGCGCGTATGCGCAGCACGCTCGAAAACCAAAATTCGGTGTATTTGTACTTGTGAGATTTCGAGATACGTGTCTCGCTCTCTCCCTCCCGCCTTCACTCTTCAAAGCAGCACAACGTTCGGCTGTGCTTGTGTGCGTGCGTCGCTTTGTTTCTCACCATTAGGAAAATGGTTTTCGACGAAGAATCCACACAGTGGAAAGGTAACGAAATTTTCGGGGGAAACTGAAGGGGAAACGTCACCGCTTGCCCCACACTCTGCTGCACTCTCCCTTGCTCTCGCCCACACTCCGTAGTAAATGCAGCACACACGGACACGAACACTCGCACACCTGGGTGTATTTTTACTAGCAGAATACTCACACACGTGCGCGAGTTTGGTAATTTCGATATTCCGTTTCTAGGCGTTCTTCTAATTTTCCTTCACTTCTGCAACCGCCTTCCGGTGGAGTTTGTGCGTTTGGGGCCGTTTCCGTTGCCGTCGCGACCAGAGCAACATTGGGGCTCGCTTGGAACACCGCACGACGACTTGACGCAAGAAGACAAATTTCAAAATTGAACGCACATTCGAAACACGAAATGGTGTGACCGCTTCAACCATTGATGCCAGTTGCAGTGTTACCAGATCAAAATTTGGGTTTCTTCCCTAAAAGTACCCTTATAGTGTTATGACACTAAATAGCTATATCGATCTTTAAAAATTTAAGGCCTTTAAAAAAATGTAACTTAAATGAGGCATATCTTAATATTCATCTGGAATATTTCTGAAAATAATTATATTTGTGACATTTATTTTAAAACACATATAAATAAAAATAAATTTATAACAGGGTATATCGCTATCGTTTGGGGTAGCGACGTATAGGCGCCAAGTTTGAAGGCCTGTTATCAGGGAGAGATGATTTATAACAGAAATGTGAAGTATTTAATACTTTTTAAGAAAAGATAGTCCAACAAATAACGTTCAACAAATAATTCCTCGAGTTAAATAAGAAATTCTACTCAATTAAATTTAAAAAAACGTCATGCAGTTATGTAAACAAAAAATATGTACACCGCCTGCAGCAGAAAGATAACAAAATGCTTATGTAAATAAGTGGAAAAGCTGCCAGGCGATACAAATACAAATTTCACAGACAAAAAGGCGCATTAACATTTACATATAGATATATTTCGTATCTCGTATTTGCATTTCGATTGGCTGCAATACAAAGTTGTGTGTGTAGACCATACAATCAGCAGCTTATAAACATTATCAACAAAAATACATACATATACACGGGTTAATAAGACCGATAACAAGAACGTAGGTAAGGAAGAGTGATCTGCGGTCGTGCCGAAGCATTGATACCCTTTTCAGGTGTGTGTGTGTGGGTGTTGTGTGCCATATAGAGAGCGCTTGTGCGGCCCAGGTCGTTCGTATAAAGTTATTTTGCAAGTGGATTCGCTCGGATAAACACACGGCGATAGTTAGTAACGACATCCGGCAGCCCAGCAGCCTGAAGCTAGCTTAAAAACAGGTGGCTGCCGTTGGCCAAGTACTTAGTAGACGATCAAAGGTATTCCATTAGCTAATCACCAAATTATTTGAACTGCAGCCAGTGTGGTTTTTGTGTGTGTGTCTGAGTGTGCTTAACAACTAGCTGATAAAGTCGGCATGATGTCGATATCCCTCGCTGCTTCACGAGAGGAAGGTGCGCACGAATCCCTTGATATCGGCGCGGCACATTGGGCAGTTGGCCACGCTCGGTGCGCACTGGTTGCAGGTGGCTTTCAAAAGGAAATCAAAGGTTAGTTACAGCTCAAGGCAAACACTCACTCCATGACTCACCCAAGTGCCCGCAGGGCAGGAACACCACGCCCACCTCCTCGTCGAGACACACCTTGCACAGACGGGCATCCTTCAGCTGACGATTCTCCTCCTCCAGGGACAGGTTGCCATTTGGCGGGGCCATCGACATCTTTTGCAGCTGATCGGCCACATTGGAGGCCTCTGTGGCCGGAACTGCAGCTATCACCGCCTGCGGTGCTTCCGGGATGGCATCGGCCACTAAAACTGGCACCGCTGTTGCCGCCTTGCTGGTGGTGGCCTGACAGCTCTCCATGAACGGGGCACTGGGTTCGGGAGGTTCGCGCACCTCCAAAGCGGCCTCCGCCCCCGCTTCATCGAAGATGGCGTGCAGGAGCTCGTCCAGTGTGGCAAAGGCGCAGCCGGAACTGGAAAGCTTGCGCTGGACGGCATTGCGCACCACTCCTCCGTCAATTCCCAAGGCCAAGGCCTCCTTGGCCGGTGCCTCGTCCATCAGGGTGTCGGCTTGAAGCGAGGGAGCCGGAGCCGTGGCTGGTGGAGAACGAGCAGTGGCCGCCGTTGCCTCGCGCACTTCGTTTACATACGCTGGACCCTTGGCCAGCAGGACGAACTGGCACTTTGGCGACCACTTGGCGTGCTCGTGCCAGGGCTCGTCCTCCTTTTGCCAGGAGCGCAGGCCAATGTTGCAGTGAAAGCAGCGCACCTGGTCGCCGATCTTCTGGTAATAGAGACCAGCCTGAGCCAAGGCTTCAGCCGGCTGGATATTCCCAATGGGCCAATCGGAGAAGGTGCGCATCCGGGCGTCCACACAGGCGTACTTGGGACGCTGCGGCAAGCTGGTGGGCTGGATGCCCAGTTCATCGAGGTTCTTGCCAGCAGCGAACTCTATTAGGGGACCCATCTGCACCCGCGGGCAGTTGGGAAAGAAGCGACGATGCTCGTCGAAGGCGTTGTCATTCTTCTCCCATTTGGCAATCACGCCGTTACACCACACGCACTTGACGTGATCCAGGCGGTTTAGGTAGTAAAATCCGGCTTTGGCCAAAGCCTGTGGCGTGATGTTGGGATTCTGGAAAGGAGAAGGGAGACAGACGTTACCTTGTCAATTTCCAAAACGATATCCCAAGGCCTCTTGCGAAATCCTAAGAAATCCCATCACTTTACTCACTGGCCAGTTCTTGAAGGTCTCCAGGCGATTGGCCTCCAGCAAAAGATCGGGACAGGCACACTGGGCCGGACTATCGACGACGCTGTTGCCCTCCTTGTCGCTCTCCTGCTCCCTGGGCACGTTCCCGCAGTGATTCGGAGCCAATACCATGGAGCAGATGGGCGAGGAGCGACGATGACGCTCGGCCACCTGATCACCGTACTCCCAGCGATCGATGCGGACATGACAGAAGTGGCACTCGGCCTCCAGCCAGCTGCCCGTGGCAAAGAAGCCATTGGACACCAGCTCCTCGGCCGTGACGGGGGCGTTTGTGGGCCATTCCCCGAACGTTGCCAAACGGACGCTCTCCAGCTCCAGATGCAACTCTGTCATTGCGCCGAGACTGGGGCCTGGTCCTGCAAGACGTGTCCAAGTCCAATGATGTAATTCCCCGAGCAGAAGTGCACGCAAATCCGAGCAACAGAAAAGCCAAAACAAGAAAAAGAAGAAAAGTAAACTTATTGATCTCCGCAGTGTGACCGGAGTGGGGGGCCGCGAATATCCTGAGCCCTCAAGAATGTGGGGCAATGGAAATACTGCAGCACTGCTTGACTCAGCAGACTAGCCATTAACATTTAAATATAATAGGGCTGTAACACTGCATTAAAAAATGAATATCTTTTTAATTTAAGCACCACAACAATAAAGAAAAAAACCAGGCTTCATAAAAACCTAGAGTCAAAAAAAAAATTTTAATTTATAGGTATATATATTATATACAAATGTAATGAATACAATTTTTATCAATGCGTTTAGTTTCTTAAGCAAATTTTTTTAACGAGAAACATATTTTGTTGTACATTACTTATTATTAGTCCATAGTTATTTTTTAGATCCAGTATGTGTACTAAAAACTTTAATTTTATTTACAAAATTGACGTCAAGCAGTTCAAAACAGTTATTTGGTATTCTTTGCTTTCCCAAATGCAGCCTTACGATTTACTCAGCTGTTCAGTCCCACAAAATGCTTAAAATTTACTTGTTATTGTTTGGTGAGAGAATTTTTCCTTAATTTTTAATCACTATTAACTTTTCCCCATCTGTACAGTCGTGTGCGCTGGCCAAGCCCAGGCAGAGCTCTCTGGTCTGCTGAGTGCCCTCCACTACTTTGGTCTCTTTTCGAATGGCACGGCGGAATCGCTGGGCATCTCCCGGGGCCAGTGCCATTACAGCTTTGAGACATTCGCCCTACTGGAGGAGCGACACACTTGTGCGCCGGACGACGAGCACATCCAGCACCTGACCCAGCTGCCGCCGGTGAGAAAGCCACCCATCCTGATCAAATGCCTGCAGCCGGAGAACGTAACGAATGCAGAGCCCGGGCTCCTGATGATGCACAGTGCCAAGGAGATTGTGGGCCTGCTGAAGCCCGTGGGCAATGCCACCAAGCGCCACGAGCCGGGCAGCTGTGTTGTGGTCCACTTCTGCACGGCCTCCAGCTTGGAATGCGCTCGCGTGGCGCCAGTAATGAACCTGCTGCCGCATCTCTTCCCCACCCTGCCCATTGCCTATGTGGACGCCTATGAGTTTGGACGCTTCAATGCCGAGTTCGGGATTGTGTCGCTGCCCACGCTGATGATCTTTCACCAGGGCAGGCCGCTGATCAAGTACGATCCCTCGTGGCCAGACTCGGAGAAGCGCAGCTTTGCCCGTTTCATTATGCGGCACACGAATGTGAAGACGGTGGATCCGCAGAGCATCCACCCGAGCATATTCAATCGAACGCGCACCGAGCCGCTGTCCAATGTGCCGGTGGTGCAGACCGACTACTATTTGGGTCTGGCCTGGGCCTTCATCCTGGCCTGCCTGGCCAACTACCTACGGCAGACGGTGTTCTGGAAGCAGCTGGTGGAGATGGTGCAGCGCAACTGGCGGGAGTCGGAGGAGACGCAAATGGAGCTGGTGGACTAGTCAAGGTATTAGCTTAGTTTAGGAAGTAAAACACTCTTCGGGATTCACTAATGTAATGTAATTACCGTTTAATTAAATTCACATCAACATTTACTTAAGCCTTACGAATTACATGTAATTGGGATTGGATTGGATTAATCATAGTTGCCTCTACAATATAAAGCTTAAACAGAATCTAGAGACTGGAGAGTTAACCAATAATTAATTTAAACTTATTTTTAGGGTCTCATTTCGGTGCCCATTTAATTTTCATTTTCAATTCAATTTTTGATTTTGCGAGAAAGTTGCAAGTTGTTGTGGAAAGTGTGTCTTGATTGGCGTTGAACAGTCACATTCGTTTTTGTATTGTGTGTGTGTGAAGGGTGTCCTGCGTGGCAACGAATTTTTGTCGAGGGCACCACGCAGAACACAACTTGCGGAAAATAGTCCAAAAGGTTTATGGTTTTTTATGCTAGAAAATAAAGTTCTGAAACAGGACCAATGCTTGCTTCCAACAGGGTTTGAGTGTGTGTGTGTGCCGCCACTAGTGCTTCTTGCTACGCTTGGTGGCTTTGGAGGTGGCCACCTCGGGTTCCTCCTCTGCATACTGGTGGTGATGTTGCTGGTGGTGGTGCTTCAGGCCGCGTTGCTGGCGCCGCGAATGTGCCGAGCCATGTGCGGCATAGGGATGTGGGTGTATGCTGTTCGAGGAACAAAAATCATAACCATTAGTTCAAGTTTATAAATGCCAGACAACAAAATCAAAAGGATAGACAAAGAAAATCATTCGTACACAGGCCAATTCAAACGCAAGTTGTTAATTTTAATGGCAGGATTCATGATGGTAATGGAGGGTCAAATGATTAAGCAGATGCTGGTGATCGTAGGTCGTAGGATTAGAGTCGTAGTGGAGCTTAGGCGCAGCAGCAGCAGCAGCAACAACAAGGTTAGAATTTTGTCAAGCGTCGTCGAAGGCCAATTAAACGTCGCAGTCGCAGGGTATTGTTTCAATGCAGAGATATAGATATAGATGTGTATGTGTGTGAGTGGGAGTGTGGGCGGCCTTACACGTAGTAGCTTTCGGAGATGCTGTTGTTGTAACGCAGTTCTTGTGGCAAACGATGAGAAGGAGTAGCGGCGCCGCCTTTCGGTTAGTAGAGTGTGGTGCATGTGGTTACGCCGTAAGCCGGTGTTCTTGGTTCGTTGTTTTAGATTACATATGATAATATATATATATATATATTTTATCAGGATAAGCATATACTTTTCCTTCCTTTTTTCGCTTTTATTTTATTTTTGGTTCTTGATCGCTCTACTTGCGATAGTGCCGCGAATTATATAGACGCCAATCTCTGCATAAATCAACAAGTACAAGATGTTGGATGGAGAAGAGAAGAGAGAGCGAGAAGTCGTTAATACACTTGGGTTAAATGTTATAAAAAAAACAAGAGCAAATCGTTTCCATTGGTAAACAGTTCAATCGGACCACAAATCCTTCGAATTAAGCTTTAAATTAAGGGTTAGGAATTTTGTAAGCTGTTTTTTTGGAGTGCATTGATGATCGAAGCTTATTTTAGCCATGAAACCAGGAACATAACGTAGTCTAACCTCGGCTCTCAAACTAAACAAACCTTGGCGAGGCGGCAAAGCTGTGACTACCGCTGGACACCGTGGCCAGCGGCGAGGATGGTGGGGTGCGCAGTGGTCGACGGGGTGTGGCCAGGCCGTGTTGGCCATGGCCGTTTCGCAGATACGAGCGACGCGAGCTCACATAGTTGTTGTTGTTGTTGTGGTTGTGGCCATTGGTAAGATCGTAGATGGCTGGCGAAGATGTTGCTGTTGCTGCTGGTGCTGCCATGCTGCTGCTTTTCGTAGTCATAGTTGTCGCAGTATGGAATCGAGTCGAAGAAAAGTTTGGAAAAGATTACAACAATCGGATTTTTGGGGGAAGAGAGAGAGGGGCAATTCTAGCTGCTTCGGTGTCCCAGTTCTTGGAGTGAAGGGTGAGCGAAGAGAAGAGGGGGGAATCGATGGGCAAAAGGAAAACGAAACAAACGAAAGAACTTGAGCTGGGCTCAGTGTGCCGCCTACCTCTGTGCCGGGCAATAATATTTATGATTTCGAACGCAGTTGGGAATGTAATTAGCAGAAATTTATATTGCTGATTTCTCAGTTAGTAAAATATATACTGTGTATGTACTTTAGATTTAGTAATTATATCTGCAAGTAGAAATGTTTTCAATTTAGCAACAGTGTCTCTCTGGCTGAGGAGGGGGAGGGGGAGGGATAGGGGTTAGTTTTGGGTTTTCCTTTATTTCTCGGTTCTCGGCTAATCCTCCTACACAATCACGCTTAACGGGAACAGGAACCCTCCCCCCAAAACTGGACGAGGACCCTTTTTACACTCACCTGCTGCTGCTGTGCGGACCCGCCGCTGGCGCTGAGGG
This sequence comes from Drosophila ogumai, assembly GCA_018904815.1. Classification (NCBI taxonomy): domain Eukaryota; kingdom Metazoa; phylum Arthropoda; class Insecta; order Diptera; family Drosophilidae; genus Drosophila; species Drosophila ogumai. The sequence continues at coordinate 9,429 of JAEIIJ010011321.1, read as the reverse complement.
CAAGTGTCGGCCGGCAACGGAGCGCATTGGCAGCGGCTGCTGCTGCTCCTGGATCACACAATCATCATCTTCGTCATCATCATCAACCGGTTCAATGGTCAGCGTGGACGACGAGTGAGCCGCCGGACGGGCGGGCATAATGGCCTGCATTCCACTGCCGCCGCGATGTCCCGGCTGTACGGCTCCGCGTGTGGCACGCGAGGTAAACTCGCGATCAAACTGCTCGGCCTCCTCCTCCACCAGATTGATAAACTCCTGGCGCTCCTCCAGCTGGCCCGAGCGCATGTCCTGCTCCTTCTCAATGATGTGTGCCCGCTCGCCAATGTGGTGTCCAATGGCCATCTTCTTGACGCCCGTGCGGGAGTCCTGAACTGTCTTGCGGGTCTCGCGCACGCCTCCAGGTCCTGTCTTGGTGCTGGTGCTGGCCTGGTAGATTTGCGGGCGGCCATCAGGGCCCGAGGACATGGTCATCACGGTGCTCTGGCAAAATGAGGCTCCTGGATTGGCACCAATATCTGAAATAAATCCCTGTTAAACGGAGGTTTCTGTGAGGGATAGCACTGGGTTACCCACCGGCATTCAGCAAGCGATTAAAGTTGGGCATCATGGGCATGCCGAAGAGTCCCATGGCTGGCATGGCCGGCATCTGTGGGCGCTCCATCAGAGCGCTCTGCTGGAAGCCCGGATCGAAGGGCGATCCCTGCATGAAGGGGTCCGGCATGAAGGAGCTCATCAGGCGGTTCATCGATCGCATCTGCATGTTCATGGCGTTCATAGTGTGATTCATGTGGTTGCTGCGGGCGGGAGAAGAGTTAGTTTGTGGTTTAATACTCATCAGCCAATTACTTGTAATCCATTTTGGGTGCAGTGAGTCTCTGGTTCGAAGTAGTACTACCTTTTTTTCCCCTGCGATTGTTAATCTTTTTAAAAGTGGGCCTAAAAATAGTTTGTACAACCAACGAAACCCAAAAACGAGCAATCGTCGGTCACATACCGGAGGAGTTTGTTGATAAAAGCCCCGCCTGCTTGCTAGCTAGGTTTATTGTGACCACAAAACCCAACTCCGGATAAGCTGCCTTGAGCTCAGGAACCCAGGAAATAACTGCATTTCCCTGCTGCTGCGGTCACCCAATTCAAATTATCGATTATTACGTCTTCTCTTCACGCATGCTGCACACACACAGACTTGAACACTGGCACACTCACAAACACACACACTCGTGCACATGGTAGAAGCCGATTTTGACAGGCTTTGCCTCGTTTTCATAGGGTTTAATTAGCTTTATTCCCTAATTCCTGGCCCAAGCTTGGTTTTCACCACCTTTTGCAACTACTAAACTACTTCTCCCCGCCCCCGAAAGGGGCGTCAGCAGAGGGGCTCAGGCACATACACGTATGGAAATCAATGGGGCTTCCGAAGGAGCAAAATGTTTTCCCATCGCTACTTACTTCATCAGGCCGAGATCGTCGTCAAAGTCACCCATCAACGCTCCGAAAAGTGACATTTTTCCAAATTATTTGCTAACTTGTAGAGTTTTAAGAGATTTTCAGTTTTTTGTAGCGTAGAATTTTCACGATTTTTCCGTGTAAGTGTGACCGTAACGCGCAAGTCTCAAGATACCTTGGGACGCTCTACAAACCAACAGGACAGAGTTCAGATAATACCGCCAGTATTTTTTAGCTGTTAAGCTGCAGTCACACTGTCCCGCACTTTGCAAAAAGCGCCAAAATTTTTACGTTTATTAGGCTTAAGACTAGTTTTATTTGATTAAATCCACGATTTTGTGAATAGGCCTTTTGGCAAGGCGACCCCAACAGTTCAACTTCGATTCAAGACCAAGAACCCCACGGCATGTCCTTCTTCGGAGCCAACACATCGCTGGGAGCCACGAGCACGCCGGCCAAAAGTAAGTACCTCAAGCCCTCTTCTCCAGGTATCTGTGCGGCCCCTGGCCACCAAGAGGCGGCTGCAGCAGCTTCTTAGCGTCCTGCAGGCTGTGGAGGCGAATGTCCTTGGGATCGATGCTGCAGGAGATGGATATTAGTGTTAAGGAGAAGCTGAAGCTACAGAAGCTCACCCCTTTTGGCGGATCACGTAGGCAACGTAGCTGGCGAAGCCCAGCACCAGGAACAAGAGAATCAGAAGCACAGCCATTACCCGCTCAGTGTCCGGAACAAACTAAGGCCAGACTCTCGGTCGCAATCACAGATAAGATCCCAGGCGGAAGCTGAGTTACCCAATCACTGACCCCCTTTTTGTTCTTTCCTTATCTCCTCCGCTCTACAGCTGGCGGTCTCTTTGGCTCCTCTTTCGGGGCAGCGGCCACCGGTCAACCAGCGCCCGCTTTCGGAACTCCGGCCACAGCAGCGCCTGCTTTCGGCACCCAGACATCCACCCCGGCCTTTGGCGGAGGTACAGCCTTTGGAGCAGCCACCAGTGCGGCTCCCGCTTTTGGTGCTTCAACCGCTGCGCCTGCTTTTGGAACTGCAGCAGCTGCTCCTGCTTTTGGAGCCACTGCCTCGCCCTTTGGCAGTGCTCCGGCCTTTGGAGCTGCCACCACAACAGCGGCAACCACGGGACTCGGAGGCAGTGGATTTAGTGGCTTTGGCGCAGCCCCAACAACAAGTTTATTTGGTGCTCCGGCTACCAGTGCTGCGCCACCGGCTTTCAGTGGTTTCGGCCAGCCGGCAGCAACGAGTGTGGCGCCCGCAAGTGGATTTGCAGGCTTTGGGGCCACTACAACCTCGGCGCCAGCTTTTGGGGGCTTTGGCACAGCCACCAGCCAGCCGTCCACTGGTTTCGGCGGCAGCGTTTTCGGATCCAGTGAGTCGCAAATTAACCAATTACCCATTGTCCTGGTTTTGTTTAACTTGGTTTATGTTTTTTTTTTACAGCCTTTGGGAAGCCAACGGGTACGACAGTGACGCCGGGCTTTGGAGGATTTGGTGGGACCAGCTTTATGCTGGGACAGCCGCAGCAGCAGCCGGCGCCCATTTCCGCCGACGAGGCCTTTGCCCAGGCCATACTCAATGTGTCCATTTTTGGCGACGAACGGGATAATATCATAGCGAAATGGAACTATCTGCAGGCCATGTGGGGCACTGGCAAGCTCTTCTACTCGCAGAGTGCGGCGCCTGTGGATATCACGCCGGAGAACTATCTGTGCCGGTTTAAGGCCATTGGCTACAGTCGGATGCCGGGCAAGGACAACAAGCTGGGTCTGGTGGCCCTGAAGTTTGATAGAGAGCTCTCAGCCATCAAGTAGGTGATGGACACAGACTATGTCTTCATCATATTAATCCTTGAATGCTTTTTTTCAGACCCCACCAGCAGCAGGTCATACAGACGCTCCACAGCCTGTTTGGCAGCAAGCCCAATATGCTCGTCCACATTGATTCCATCAAGGAGGTGGACAACAAGAAGTGCCAGATGGTCATCTATCTGGAGGAGAAGTTGCAGCATGCGCCCAATGAGAGCAAGCGCATACTGGCCACCGAGCTGAGCAACTACCTCAACCAGGCCTCGCTGAAGACGCAACTCAATAATCTGGGTATTGTGGAAGCCTTGGCCCTGGTTTTGCCCGATGAAGACCAGATGAAAGAGTATTTGGAGAATCCGCCACGCGGCGTGGATCCTCGCATGTGGCGTCAGGCCAACTTTGACAATCCCGATGCCCGCCAGTTTATACCCGTGCCCATGATTGGCTTTAATGACTTGAAGTGGCGCGTGAAGTGCCAGGAACATGAAACTGATACCCATGCTTTGTACATGAAGAAGGTGGAGTCGGAGCTGACGGAACTGAGGGCAAGACACTCCACAGCCACAGCAACGATACTGGAGCACAAGCGAAAGCTGGCCGAGCTGGGTCACAGGATATTAAGAGTAAGAATAGACTCCTTAAAGGTTTTTATATTATTTCTAATTAATTTCATTAATTTCCAGATAATCGTCAAGCAGGAATGCAGCCGCAAAGTGGGCACTTCGCTTACGCCGGAGGAGGAGGCCATGCGCACCAAGCTCCAGAACATGCAGGCCGTGGTCTCTGCACCCACCCAATTCAAGGGTCGCCTTAGCGAGCTGCTCTCCCAGATGCGCATGCAACAGAATCAATTCGCAGGCAATGGTGGAGCAGAGTATGCCATAGGCAAGGAGGCGGAGGATGAATGGAATCACTTTCTGGCCATGCAGCAGAGCGCCATGGAGGTGCTAAACGAAACGGTCAAGAAGGATACCAAGGCGCTGGATATTATAATCAAGGGATTGCCCGAACTGCAGCAGTCGTGAGTAGGGGGGATTCCGATTTGTTGAATAAACCCACCCAGAGAGAGAGAGGTGTATGTAAGTTGAACTATGATTTTCTTTGGTGGGGGAGGAGGAGTCATCCAGCCCAAGTCAACGAACAAGTTGTGGCCGTTACACTTTTGTGATTTAGCATTTCCTGTCGCTGTGAACTTGCACTTTTACAGGCAGGCAATGAGTTTGAAACAATCGAAACGGGTTCACACATTGGGCGGCGGAAATAATTGTACTCTGGGTCAATGCACTTGCACTCCGCGCCGCCGCCTCTAAATTGGCCAGGCTCTTGGACTCGAACTCGAACTCGGACTCGGACTCATTATGAGTGACAAACGGTTCGTCGTTGTCGCTGGCAGGCAGTTCCAGTTTGTTCAACTCCACCGCCATCGAGCTATTGCTGTTACATTAACATTATTATGCGCTCTGGCGTGTGCATATATGTGCAGTTCGTCTAGTTTGTCTCGTTACATATTTATTTTCTTCGTGTGGGAAACTTGTTTTCCCCTGGCCTGGCTGGTTTGGGACTTCCGAGCTTCCGTTTGGAGTACCCGAAGCGCCACTATAAATGTTTAGGCCAGCTCCAAGGAGGCCTCACTCCGTGTGAGATCTCTGAAAGTGAAGGTGTCCAAATCCATGTCCAGCGGAAAGTGATTTATTAACACAGAAAGCAAGCAAAATGAGTGGTCTCCCAGTTGTGAGTCTCGGAAATCTCAGTCGGGCAGTCAGATAATTGGAATTATAATTCTTCCATCCTTGCAGCTGCTACTCTGCGCCTTTTGCTGCAGTGTGGCCGCCAAACCGCCGGCAGCTCGGCGTGCCCAGTTTCACGACGACGTCCAGCTTATACATCCGCACATCATTAGCCTAGAGCGTTTGGAGCATTTGCTGCAACGTGCTGGTGAAATCTTTGGTCCCGCCTTGGAGGAAGATTCCCTGGCGGAGGCCAGTAGCCAGGTGGAGGAGCATCAAGTGCAACCCCAGCAGCGCTTGCTGCCCCCCACTGAGCAGCCTTACAACTTCTACCTGCCCCTCTACGACTATGTGGAGCCCAAGCTGGATGAGAAGAGCAGAAGGCTGGAGAAGATTAATCCGCCGCCGCCGCAGAAGCTGGAGCACAACTACTATGCGGACAAGCCAAAGAAGAAGCCAAAGAAGTTCAATGCGGCCACCAAGCACATCAATCTCAATCTCAAGTGGCTCAACACCTACGAGAAGGCCATGGGTGGAGCCAAGGCGCCCAAGGCCATGTATCTGGAGCAGGATGAGCGCAACCGCATCAACTTTGATGACTCCTTCTTTGCCGTGGACATGCAGGTGAAGATGCCGGATAATCAGCCCCACAGGGAGGCGGGAGCGCCTTCCGCTGAGCTCCTGCAGCATGGCGAAGAGCAGGCTGAGGAGGATCTGATGGCGGCTCCTGCGCAGCTGTCTTACAACTACAAGGCTCCTGCTGCTCAGGTGGAGCATCGCCTATAAAAGCTAGTTTTTGTTTCGTTTTGTTTATAGGTTTTAGTCAGTTGTAAAAAAATGCTACAATATATGGTACACTCTGCGTGAGTGATGGCTAAGGCTCACTTGGCCTCCTTTTTCTTGCGCAGCTCCTTGCAGAACTCTTCGGCGGCAGCAATGTCCTCTGGAGGTTGTACATTCTTGGCTTGCTCTTCGGCCTCCAGCTTGGCCACGCCTTCGCGCACCACGCGCTCAATGTCATCTAACAATCCAGAGGCTCCAAAGCGGAATCTCTCGGGGCGTAACCAGTAAATGCCAAGGGTTTCGTTGACCAACGTCATCCAGGCAATGGCATCGCGCACTGTCCTTACTCCGCCGGCCGGCTTTAGGCCCACAATTTGGCAGGTGCGTCGCTTGAACTCCTGAATGGCAAAGATCATGACCAGGCCAACGGGCAGGGTGGCATTAACAGTCTCCTTGCCGGTGGAGGTCTTGATGAAATCCGCTCCAGCCAGCATGCAAACCATGGCGGCCTTGTAGACCTTTAAAGAGGAAGGAGTTTTAGCTTTTCTTATAAGGATTAGGTACCCCGAATCTTACATTCTCCATGGTGCCCAGTTCTCCAATGGCCAGAATGGTTTTCAGATGCGCCTTTTGCCCGCAGGCGCTGCGCATGAGAACCACCTCGTTGTACAAAGCCTCCCAGTCTCCCACGAGGGCCAATTGTCGGTTGATCACAATGTCTATTTCGGTGGCTCCAGCCAGAATGGCATGGCTAATCTCTTGGAGACGCGTCTGTAGACCATACTGTCCCGTGGGAAAGCCCGTGGCCACTGCGGCAATGGCCACCCTGTCCAGCATGTCATACTGCTGCAACGTCTGATAGGCATCCTTGACCCGGGCGGGATAGACGCAAACGGCGGCCGTGTGCATTTCCGGGATGAGGGAGCGATCAAAGTACTTGTCGAACAGCTGCGGCTCGAAGGGATAGCAGGCACGTAGGCACAGGCGTCGAACATTGGCCGCCGTATCATCGCCAGCCAGGGTGGTGAGATCGGTGAGCATGAGAGCGCGCAGGGCCCAGGCGACCTCGTTGACCCCGGTCACATGGCAGCGCTGGGAGACCGTCATAGCGATCTCCTCGATTTGACGCAGCGAGATGTTGACCACCAGCAACGAGGGGTCTGGCGATGTTGAGAAATAGGAAAATATACGTGAAATACAGGTATTCCTTGTATTTATTAGGTCTCACCATATGGCAGGGTCTTGTTTACTTCCATTCCTTGATGCTCCATTCTGCTGTGCTTGTTTTCCACCCAAAAGATACTCTAACTAACGATCTTGACCTTCTAATCTTCATCAAACCCAACCTCAACCGAAAACATAAATCTTATCAATCCGCGAGCGTTGCCAGATGGCGCGATTAACTGATAATTTTAGTGACTAACGAAACCGTGATCAGTTTACTGCAGTGACTCAAACTTGTGACTCGGTGTGAGTTGATTTTTCTAAAGTAAATAATTAAATAATAAGAAAAGCATAGCTAACTTTGTTTATTGCTTTATTTAAATAATTAAATAATTGGAAAACCATGGCTAACTTTGTTTATTGCTTTATTTAAATTGCTTTTGTAAATAAAGTAAATATTTAAATAATTACAAAGGCTTGCCTAACTTTGTTTATTGCTTTAATACTTGCGAAAATCACCTTTGATATAAGTATTAAAGGCGGTCATTAAGTAACAAGAAATTTCGATTTAAAAACTCCACGGCACCGAGGTAGACTAATTAATTTATATGCGCTAATTGAACTACTATTGCTTGGTGATGATATAGGGGCTTTATCGTTGCTTGGCCCACTGCTCCCAGTATTCCCGCTGCTGCATCTCGTACAAACGCGAGATTGTGCGATCGAAGGCGAAGAGCTCCTCCTCGCCGGTGAAGAAGCTTGACTTGGATAAAGACTAAAAACATAAAAAATGAGTTTATAAAGCAGAAAAAAGGTAGTATAAGGCAGTCCTCACCCCATGATCCAGTTTCAAGTCATCCATTAGCGCCCTATCCGAGTCGGAAAGGACGCCAGAACCACTCGAAAAGCTAAACAGTTTCTCCAGCGGCACCTCCGCCGATATAACCACGCGTACCCGATTATTGTATAGCGTGTCTATCAGGGTTATAAAGCGTCGCATTTGGGACTTCACATCCAGGGTGAGCTGGGGCACATCTCGGATGAAAACAGTGTGGAAAAATTGTCCTATTTGCAGGTAATCGCTGCCAGCCAGAGGCTAATGAGAGGAAACATTAGGCAACTTCCTTTAGTTACCTAAAAACCAATTTACTTACCCGATCACAGAGCTCCGCAAAGGTGCTGTCCAGCACCTGTCCGCAGGTGCGACTAAACGTCAGATTTCTGCCAAAATGTGTGATGGTTCGCGGCCTGATGATGTCGTTCTCCTCGGCACACAGGATCTTAAACATGCGGTTCATGCTCCCCTCTGCATCCGTCTGACCCTTGACAAAGTAGTTCGTGTCTCCGGATTGGGCTATTCGCCGGTAGTCAATTGAATCCAGCTTGGAAGCCTTGCAGCGTTTCTGGAGCAGAGCGATGAAGGGCAGGAAGTTGGTCCTTTGCAGGCCATTCTTGTACAGATCCTCGGGATGCCGATTACTGGTGGCCACCACAACGATGCCATGACGAAAAAGGTGCGTAAACAAGCGCTTCAGCACCATGGCGTCGGCTATGTCCGTCACCTGGAACTCGTCGAAGCAGATCAACCAGGATTCGCGGGCTATCATATCGGCCACCGGCCTCGTGGGATCGAAAGGCTCGGGCTTCTCCGAGTTGAAGGCTCGACTGACAGGGCCCTGGCTCTGCTTGACCTCGTGGATGCGGGTGTGGACGTTGTTCATGAAGGCGGTGAAGTGAACGCGCTGCTTGCGGTCGATCTAAAAGTCCAATTGCTTGTAATTTTGCGTAGCTTCATGGAAATCCCTTAAATATTTACCTGAGTGCAGCAGTCAAAGAAAAGGTCCATCAACGTTGTCTTGCCCACTCCCACGCTGCCGTAGAGGTAAAGTCCCTGTGGGGCATGACTGCCCGCGTTGGGATCATTATCATCCTCCTCCTCGGTGGCTTGCCTTCCGAAGAGTCGACTAAGGAAGCCGCCGCCGCCTCCACCGCCGCTCGTCCTGTAGCCATCTGGTCTGTACTTCTGGATCTTGTGGTACAGGGCATCCAGTTCCTTCATGGTCTGGAACTGCCTGTCATCGGTCATCAGCTGGCCGGAACTGACGCGCGCCTGGTATTCCTTCAGCGGGGTGAGGCCGCTCATGTGGCACACAGGTGCCCATAGCAGCAACGGTTTCTGCCGCGAGCAGTGGACAATGACCCTCAGGTGGTAGTGAAACATCGCGGAGCAGGACAACTAGTGCTTCTATCGGAGATGTCGTTCCTCGTCAACTAAACATTACATAAAACTAGAGATACGCTTCCGCGTTTCTTCCGCCAATTTTGATTGTTGGCCGTGAAATTTTCGCGGCCAGGGCTGCAGGCTTGCACAGCTGACACATGCCCGGTCAGCTGTTTCAGGAGAGTTGCCGGACTGATGGAAATATGCGGATTTGGGAAAGCTGACAGATACCGTTATAATTAAAATGTGAAAAAAAATAAAAATTTATCTATTA